>JACCID010000340.1:0-105969 GCA_018906775.1 Sycophila sp. Sp_5
CTCGGAGAGATTCCTCATTCGGAGAGCCCATTCTTCTCGAGCCTCCTCTTCGTTTCGTTTTAGTATATCAAGGCATCTGCCTGCTATACTCCGAGTCTAAGGGCTTCGGATGCCTGCCGTAGACGAGGAACGCAGGTGTCATTCCTGTGGCACTACTCTTGGAGTTGTTGAACGCGTGGACGAGCTCTGTAAGATGCTCGTCCCAGCGATCATGGTCATCTTGGATGAAAGCCATGATCATCTGCTTCATCGTTCGGTTAACCCTTTCGACAGGGTTAGCCTGCGGATGGTACGGGGGCGTCGTTTCATGACGTATCCCCTTTTTGTTCAAAAAACCGTCGATCGTTCGGTTTTTGAACTCTGTCCCGTTGTCGGAGAGGAAGACTTCGGGTGTTCCAAACCGGAGACAGATGCGTTCTGTGAACTCCGCCAGTATGGCTTCGCCTGTGGCGCGGTGGAGCGGAATCACTTCCACCCACCGTGTGAATAAATCCTGGAAAACTAGGATGTATTCGTACCCTTTACTCGTCTTGGGTAGCGGGCCCATAATGTCGCCTGCGACATACTGCCAGGGTCGTTCGATGACCCTGCGGCCCATGAGTCCCGTCGGCGGCCTTTGCTCAGCCTTTATCTGCTGGCAAGTCTGGCATTGCCGCACGTAATTGGCGATGCACGCATCCATACGTGGCCAATAATATTGACGGGCAACCCGTGCGAGAGTCTTCTCTCGCCCCAAGTGTCCTGCTGTGGGGCTATCATGACACTCTTTCATGATATCCCCTTGTTTTTCTAGAGGAACGACGAGCTTCCAAGCCTCGTCGTCCTCCCCCAGGATTCCTTGCATCAGTTGGTCGGGGTTGTAATAAAACAGTCTCCCCCCGACCCACTTCATCTTCGGATCGGTGAGTGGTTCCTCTTTGGCTTTCTTAAGCTGTTGGAGGTACCACTCATCCTGGGAATTTCCCGTCCACGAGACACCTGCCACTGGTGTCTCCTCGCCCTCCTCCTCGTACATTCGAGAAAGGGCGTCTGGGACATTGTTGAGCGCACCTTTTCTGTGCTCAACCGTGAATTGGTGGCCTTGCAGCTCCAGGGCCCACCGCGCTAATCGCCCTGTCGGGACCACTCAGTGTGCGCAGCCAACGCAGACAGCTGTGGTCCGTGACTACGCGAAATGCGTAGCCTTCGATGTATGGGCGAAACTTCTTTATCGCCCATACTACAGCGAGACATTCGCGTTCTGTCACGCTGTAGTTCCTCTCGGCAGGTGAGAGGACGCGGCTGGCGAACTCCAGTGCTCGCTCCTTGCCGTCTTCAAACTGAAGTAGAACTGCTCCGATTCCCGAGTCAGCTTGCATCTGTTTGTACAACAAACTCATTGTTGAAATCAGGGCGTTGCAAGACTGGTGCGGAGGCTATGAGAGCCTTTATCCGCTCGAATGCAGAGTGTTGTACTTCGGTCCACTCAAACTTACGCTCCTTCTTCGTTAGTTGCGTAAGTGGTTCGGCGATCGTGGCGAGGTTGTTCAGGAACCTCCTGTACCACGATGCCATGCCTAAGAAGCGCCTTAGCTGCTTTACGTTCTTAGGCGGCGGGTACTCTAGTACCGGCCTTATCTTCTCTGGGTCAGGGCGGAACCCATCTTGGTTCAGCACTACTCCCAGGTATTTTTACTTCGCTTTGGCAGAAGTGGCTTTTCTGCCGATTGATCGTTAGGCCCGCCTCTCGTAGACGGCCTAAGATCTTACGAAGGTGTTCGAGATGCTCCTCGAACGTTTTCGACATTATGACGACGTCATCCAGGTATGCGAATGCAAAGTCTTCGCAATCTGGAGTGACGACCATGTCGATTAGGCGCTGGAAAGATGCTCCTGCATCTTCCAAGCCAAATGGCATTCTCTTGTACTGGAAGTGGCCCATTCCAGGTACAGAGAAAGCCGTTATCTCTCTGGACGCCTCGTCCAGAGGTACTTGATGGTACGCGTTGCTGACGTCTAACGTCGTGCAAAACTTTGCCGCTTTGGCCTTGCGGAAAGCCGCGTCCATGCGTTTCGCCGGGTAGCCGTCCGGCGAAACCTTGAGTGTATTGACTCGTCGGTAGTCAATGCACATCCGGTATCCTCCACCGGATTTCTTAACCATCACGACCGGGCTTGACCACGGACTCGTGGATGGTTCAATGACGCCAGCGTCCAGTAACTTACGGACCTGCGCGTGCATTTCAGCCTCTATTACCGGTGAATATGGGTAATATCGCTGTTTGATGGGGCGAGCATCTCCCACATCAATCGAATGGGTCACCCACGTGGTGCACCCAAGTGTGGTCGGCTCCGTGCCGACCATTTCGTGCACAAGTGCCTCGACTTGTGCTCGTTGCTCCTCGGTTACATGGCCTAAGCCCACTGCACCGATCTGGGTCATGTTAATCTCTTTAACTGATGCCAGTTGGAGCTCCACGCTGACGTTGTCGTCCACCAACGTCAGCTGGTTTGATCGCGGATTGTGTACTGAGCCGAATTCCCGCATGAAATTCGTGCCCAAGTAACAATCCGCATCTAGTGCAGGGATAATCGAAACTTTGATATCCCTGCTTATGCCACCTATTGTGAAGGGAAGGTAAGCACAGCCCACGATTGGGCTCGTGCTACCGTCAGCGAGCTTAGCACCTGCGTGCTCGCTTGGCATAAGTGTTCGGCCGCATGCAGTTATCAACTGCAGGCCGATCGGTCCCATCACTGTGACCGATGCGCCTGTGTCGTACAGCGCGCGGAAGTGGAAACCTTCCACTTCTACCTGTAACCACCATCTGGTTTCCAGGTTTTCCTCCGCAGGAGTATTCGGTAGTGCCGTCCCGCTAACGTCCTGGGAGGTCGTTCCCGAAGCTTTCTGACTAGCTTCGTTGGCGTTTGGGGAAGTAGTTGAGTGCTCTACTTCCCCTGTTGCCCGTTTTCCGGCGAGCAATTAGGGCATTTCGCTCGGATTACGCCTTCTTTGTTGCATCCAAAGCAGCGAATAGGTTCTTTCGCTTGCCCATTTTTCTGGTTTTCCTTCGAGCTGCCATTTTTATTCTTGGCGTTGCCTCTTCCGGAACGGCCGTTTTTTGTTCGCCGAGGAGGAAGCACCCTTGTTTCCCCCTCCCTGCCTTTGTTTGTTGCTTTCGCGGAAAGCTTTTACTAGCTCTCCGCTAAGCTTCGTTAATAGGTCGGCCATCTCTTGCCGACCTATCCCGGCTATCGGAGCATCGGGCTTCTCCTGTGTGTCCGGCGGTGTAGCGGCCGTTGCCGCTACTTTTGCATGAGAAGACGTCCCTGTCTTCTCCCTCTGCGGTTTGTATGCCGTTTCTGGCATTACCGCTTTGGATGGGGGAATTGGCGTCCTATCGCCCTTTTCCCTGTCCAGGATATATTCTGCCTTTACGCATTGATCCGCTAGATCGTCTGGCGTATTACAGATCTCTATCCGGATAATTCTTTTAATTTCCGGGAGAAGATTCATGTAAATCTTCTCGATTTCCTGGACCCTAGTCATCCTCGGGGATACCTCACCTAACATGCTCTCCATGCATGTTATGTAGTGGCTGCTCGATTCCCCTGTTTGTTGATAACGACGCCTGATGTCGTCTCTTAGGCGCTCTTGCCTATCGTGGGCGCAGCCCCATCTGCGCCGAGTGGCTTGACAGAAATCTGCCCATGTTCGCCAATCGCGGCTGTGGTTCCTGTACCACATGCTCGCCACGTCTTTGAGGACGCACGGGAGCGACGCCAGCATGTCGCTCTCGTTAAGTTTAGCCGCTCGGGCATTGTCCTCGAAACTCTTAAGGAAAGACTCTACGTCTTCTCCTTGTTTAGCCGAGAACGAGACGTTCCATCGGCTAACTATTCGGCTGGGGTCCTCGTGACCTCTGCCTGTGCGATTTAATTCGCTTGTGGAAGGACCAGTGGGCTCTCTTGTCCTTCCGTTCGTGAAATCAGTCCACGATCTGATTTCTCGTGGCGGGATTCGCCGTTGCGCGTTCTGAATGGTGTTCGCACCATTCAGTGTTTCGTTGATTCCAGGCTCGTCTATCGTGTACGTGTCCTGGAATCCAACGCGCGGTGTCGATTGCGACGGATTTATCCGCTCCGTTCGCGTATCGATCTGTCGGCCGTCGATTCTTGTGCTCGACATCGATGGCCGTTGCTGGTCTACTACGTGAGCCAGCTGATCGACTCTCATCGTGAGAGCCGTCAATGCCCTCGCCTGGTTGACACTTGTGTTCAACAGGCTGTCGTATTTCCGTTCGATTGCTCGAACGGTTTGTTGGATATCTCGTAACAGAGATTCCAACCTCAGCGATTGACCCTGTGACGACTGACTGTCGTCATCGGTCCCGCTATCTTGGTCCTTTTCAATTTCTGACTTCGATGGCGGTGTGCGACTTGGCTCTACGTTGCCAATTCCTTTGTCGCCTTCAGAATGGCAAACGATGCTGTTCTGATAGATCGAGAGAGGGTGAGGTCGGCCCTTCTCGTAGTTCTCGTCCTGAATTGTGGTGGATGTCCTGTCCATACACATCTCTTCGATGAAGGACTTCCTCAACGATTCACGGACTGTGCGTAACTCCTCCTCGTTTGAGGAGTCACACGCCTGAAAATCGGCTGCAGTGTAATTACCTTGCAGCCAATTATACAGACGGTGACGCTGCACAAAGCAGTCGCCGTCTGTTCTTAGTCCGAGTTGCTGGATTGTCTCCTCCAGCTCCTCGACCGGGATCGCCGACAGCCACTGCTGGACGTCCTTTTCCGTTGGTTCTGGCTTATACTCCATCTTCGCCTGATTAAGTACAGGCCTGCCCTCTATCCCAAAAACACGGAAAAATTTATGGGACGGACCTTTCGGTTGGCGACGCAACTACCCCTACCGTGTAGTGTGAGATTCTCTCTGAAACACGTCTTCGAGAATTTCTTTGCGACTGCCTACCGTTTGTAGCGCAGTCGCGATTGAGATGCGTAAAAAAAACTCTATTTATTTAACGCGACTCTACTCGAAGTTCTCGCTGACAAATTCAGCGAGAAAATGAATTTTCCTCGAAAACTTTCGATTTTCGAGTTCAATTTGGATGGAAAAAATTCTCCTTAGAATTTTCTCCTAGACGTGTTTCTCGTGTTAGTAAATTACAATCGTTGTAAATTACATGTGTTCGCTAACTAGCCAACACGAGAGGTTCCCAGACGAAAATACGAATTCTTGTTTTTGTTTTTGCGTTTGGCTTGCTGAGATTCCGAGTTTTCACTCAACAGCTGCCCGATACAGAAGCAGGTCACGGCTGCGACTGTATGCTGTTGAATGTCTTCTGAACACCCCGTGTGTTCAGTGATTAAAAGCTTTATGAATGGAAGCAGGGCACGGCTGCGACCGTTCGCTTATTTAATCAGAATTTGGAACTCCCCGTGAGTTCCAATATCGTAAAGTCTCTGAACAGGAGCAGGGCACGGCTGCGACTGTTCACTTTACGAACACACTCCAGGAATTTCAAACAAAGTGAAAAAGAAATTTTTGACAGGAGCAGGTTACTGCTGCGACTGTCTGATCGAATAAATTCTCCGAACACGAATAAAAGAAATCGAAAAATTTTATTTCCAGCGCAAACCACATGCAAAAACTCGAAGAAATCGCCTTTTCGTCCGTTTCTTCCGCTTGAAGAAACGATCGCCGCTACGCGAGATTCTCTCTCTCCACCTGAATTTGCTACTGGAAAAATCCCCTGATTTTTCCCCCTTCGATTCCTAAAAGAAAATTCTATTCTTACTCCCTCTTCACGAACGCACCCGAACTCTAGAATTTAATTCAGATTTGAATTTCGCGGCTTTTTCACTCCCTGTGAAAAAAGCCCGCCGCCACCTAGCGGCCGATTCGCGAAGCTTCTCCTGCTTCTAGGTTACCGACCCAGTCGGTAACCCGATCTGCTAATTCAAAAATTTTTCGTTCACGAAAAATTAAAATTCGTCGCGTCGTGGTCCTGTCCTCCTAACCTCCGAATGCACGTGAAGTTGGGCGCCAGTTGTAACGGGGTTATTGTTGATCGTATTATCTCGCGGAGGAGACCTGTCTCCGCGAGATGGGTGCAATGGGGCACACACGAGTGCCCCGTGAGGTCCTTACCTCGGGGTGCGCGCGAGCACCCGACGGCGAATACACGTCGCCGCGGCCCGTATACAACGTGAGAGTACGCCTGTACTCTCACTTCTCGTACTCGCGTGCTGTCGCACGAACGCACTCCTCGCGTTCGCGTGGCTGTCTTCCTCCTGGATGACAGCTGATGCCGGCCGCTCAGCTCTGCGATAGAGTGGCGGTATCCGGGAGATTAAGGACGAGGAGGGTTTGCCGAGTAGTCCCGCGGACTACTCGGAAGAACAACGCGATCAAGTAAAATGACAAGTCGGAGGCCTTTATTGCCTCCGTAAGAGAAATTACAATGATCGCGCCCCGAAAGGTTAGTAGCCGTCGGGCGTGCGAGCCGACTGCTCCGAACACGCCCGAGTGTTGCCGAGTGGAGCCGCGCGCGAACGCAAGCGCGCGCGCTCTTACAAACTCTCGGCCGCGCCGAGAGTTCGCCGGCCGATCGCGCGATTCACGATCGGTGATGTTTACGCAGAGCGCGACCTTGCTCCGCGTAAACAAACACTGCGCTCACGAGCAGGCCGCCTGCCTGCCCTGCGTGTACACACACGTACACGCACACGCGAAGGAACGGGTCGCTTACCCGTTCCGCGCGACGACTCACGAACCCGACCTCGAGCTCGTGCTCGAGGTATCGGTATCGCACCGCGCAGCGACTCTTCCACAAGAGTCGCGACTCCCGCCGCACGAGAGTCCGCGACCGCGAACTAGAGAGAGAGAGAAGTAGTGAACTGGGGACGGTCCCCTACGTTCACCGAACAACGTTCGACACCAGGGAGTCAAGGCGCTCCTTGACTCCTCGCCGGTACGCGCCCGCACTCACAAGACTAGTCGGGCGGTACTTACAATGCTCGCAGCCTTGGCTCGTCCTAGGCTGCTACCGCGTTCGCACAGAAGCTCGCTTCCTCTCCTTTCCCAGGTCGTCCGCTCGCACACGCGCCCGTCGTCGTCGACGGCTAGAGAGAATCTCCCGAGATTCTAATATGGCCGCCGCTCCCGCGCGCCACGGCCTAACTCCTCCTCGCGCCGCGAAGGCTCGCGACGGCGCGCAGGTACCCGATAGTACCTCGCGTCACAATATATATATATATATATACATATATATATATATATTCGGTAAATGTATGTAAATGAATTTTCAATAATTTAAATAGTAACATAGATTACTTACTACGAGGTAAAGGTAGTTGCCACGTAGAGGTAGCGTGGTTTCTCCAAAAGTGAAAGGGTTGTCCTCGCGAACGCGATTTCCGTTGAGATAAAATCGGTTGTATCGAATTTAAATGCACGAATAATATAAGTATTTTATTTGTAACAATCGGGTCTTGGGGAGCCCCAAGGACTAGTCGATCTTCTTATTATCCCTGCCTCCATCATCTCCTTGACTTCTTCGTGGATAGTCTTCTGAATTACTGGATTCCTCGGTCGGTATTTCTGCTTTATCGGTGTCTCGTCGATCAGCTTGATGTTGTGCTGGATTACTGGCGTGCATCCTGTCATATTCTGCATTTCTTCTTTTTCGCATTTAATCCAAGCATCTAATCTCTTCTTTTGATCTTCAGTGAGTGCTTTTATCCCTACCTCGTCGTTTATGTTACAAATTTCTTGAATTGTAAATGTCGGTAATAGTTGTTTTTTATTTAAAGACAAAAAAGGTTCTAATTTTGTTCGGCCGAGGCTCTGCCGCTGCATTTGTCTCGGCCTGCGCTCCGTTTCCCGTCGTTTGTGCCTCATGACATGCACAATCTCGTGTAAAGACGTTATCTTTTCCGCAAAACGAACAGAATTTGCGCCATTTATTCCTGCAATTCTGTCTCGAATGGCCTTGCTGCTTACATTTCCAGCAAGCCTTCGGCCTATCGTATGGCGCATCATTTACTGTGTTTACTTTGTTCGATAAATCATTGCGGGGTTTTTTATCTTCGGTCTTTATTAATTTGAGCGTTTGCTCTATTCGCTCTACTTTCTTGATTAGATCTACCGAGGAGTTTACGCTATCGCGACTAACGTATAGTCGTTACTCCGGTTTCATGTTATAATATAGATTGTCGAGCTGCTCTTCGGCTCCAATCTTTCCATGACGGCGCATCATGGTGGACAATGCTGTAACATATGCAAGCATTGTTTCGTTTGCAGATTGTCTCCTTTCTCTTATCTGCGCATACAAATTTCTAGTCTCCTCTGGTGGTAAATAGAAATCACGTGTAGCCAGCTGTAAGTCCGGTCATGACGTAATTTCTTGGGATATATTCCTGAACCAAAGGAGCGCTTCTCCTCGCAACAATTCTGGAAATCCCTGTATTATCTTGCGTTCCGTAAATTCATATGCGCGTCTAAGTTCCTCTACTCTCTCGAGGAAAGAGTAGACGTCTTTTCCGTCAAAATGGCAATTCCATTTGCGCATCTGATCCAACACTCTTGCCGTAGAATTACTCTCCTGCGTTACGTAAATCGTCTGTTGCCTCTCTTGCTGTAGAGCGTCGAATGCGCTTGTTAAATCTTGCATATTCGATCCTCCTGCCACTGGCGTCGATGTTCGTGACTCTTTAACTACCACGTGAACATATTCTGGCCTTTCCTCATCTGCCGTTTTGTCCACTTGCTCGTTGTAATCTTCGGCATCTGCTGGTTTGTCGCTGAACAGCTGAGGATTCTTCCTTACGAAAGCGATCAGGCATTTGCGTAATTCATCAACCTTTCCGGATTTTTCAATGTTGAATTTCGCTAATAGGTCTTCGAGTTCATCGCGTTTCAACCGGTAGATCCACGCTACGCCTATTTTCCCCGACATTTTGACTTTAATTTAATAAACAAAAAAAAAATTTTAATCCAAAACAAATTGATTCTGAGAGATTATAGTAACATTGATGCGTGCGGGTATTTTCGGAATATTTATAACCCACGACAAAAAAAAAATGTAAGAAAATGAAGAGAAAAAGAAAAAAACAAAACTGCCTCGCTATGGCTTTTTCAAAATTTATTTACTTTAAATTCTCTTCCGCACGTATTTTCTCTCTTTATCGCATACTTTTGTACCGAATAACAATAATATACAAAAATCGCATACTAATAAGAAAAAAAAATACTTCGCTTAACCTAAACGCTGTCTACTCCTATTTTAAATGTGCTAATTTAACTTTAATTTACTGAACGTAATCGTAACTTCATCGATTATTTTTTCGATTACTACGACTCGCTCTTCTAACTTCGTCATACGTGCCGTAGTGCTTCTCGCCACATTTAACAACTGTCTTTTCAAAATATGATTTTTTGCTTTTAAAATCTCTAACTCTTTAAGCCAATAACCCAGCGCCTCTTGCTGGTCAAATACGGTTTCTAAAAGTTCTTCGACATTCGCTTGTACTTAGTTAAAACGGCACCGTAGCCGAAACTCGGTGCCAAACTCATTAAAAAAAATCCGGCATTTTATTTTAGAAAAACGGCAAAATTAAAAAAATTTTATCAAAGCGTCGACACTACTGTATGAAAGAAGCAGAGAAAAAAAATCACTTGACGAAATTATTATAAATCTATCCCTAAACCAACCTCCTAAACCACCATAGCCTGTTCGGGCGCCATGTAACAATCGGGTTTTCTATGGGGTAGGAGGATGTCCCGGTTACCCCTGAACTCAATACGTTCAGGAGTACTACTCGCGAACAGGCTCAATACGCCTGTTACAACCTCTAGCTGTTACGCTCAATACGCGCACAACTCTAACACGAAACGAGCTCAATGCGCTCGCAAACCCCTTTACGCGGTACTTACAATAATAATACGTACTTTCACTATGCGCAAATAAACAATTCACTACACCAGTATTTATGCTAAAATTATTTGACACTTTTTTATTCATTGATTAGAAAAAAAGAAAATAATTTAATACAAAAGAAAACAACTTCGCTGATCTTATTGAGAGCACTCATTTATTACACTAATAGGGCTTCGCTCTGCCCTCCGCCTCGGTGACTCTAAAACATAGAAAATAAACATGAACTTTTATCGTAACGCAATATCGGTTTTTTACAGATTGCGGCCCCTTAAGGTTGGAGCTCGGCTCAGTGCGCCGAGTGGAATGCTCGCGACATACAGCTCCCGCTCGCTCCGAGCCGCTCGACTCGCCGCGCGCTCGGTGGGAGAGACCGGTTGTCATGACGACGTCTTCCCGCGGGCGTCGCGGTCGCGCTAACGCAAGTATATATTAAATATACGCGCGTTGCCTA
This sequence comes from Sycophila sp. Sp_5, assembly GCA_018906775.1. Lineage (NCBI taxonomy): Eukaryota > Metazoa > Arthropoda > Insecta > Hymenoptera > Eurytomidae > Sycophila > Sycophila sp. Sp_5. The sequence continues at coordinate 10,384 of JACCID010000340.1, forward strand.
CCGACTTCAATTCGTAATAAAGCTATTGCTCGCGCTGGCGAGCAATACCTTTGTTACATATTCAAAAATTAATTATACGACTAGAAAACGATATTTATTATACGATTAGAAAACGAAAAATTTTGAGGATTCACGGAGCAAACTGGTGTCTCCGTGATCTGCTTCGAAAGGACTGCCATGAAAGCGTGCATTTCTTGCCCAGCGATAAGAAATGCATGGTCAGGAAAGTCTTTCTCTCATGGTTTTGACTAAGTGTTGGAGCTGGTTAGCTAAGTCTTTATACGGTTGGAATAAGTGTGCTGTTGTGTCAGCACCGCACGTGTGACGAACCATGGGATACCTCTTGCTCGACGGCGACTTTTGTGCGCTGAGTTTCGGTTAGTAATAGACTATACGATACGATACGAGACTTAAAAGGACGCCAATTGCGAATATCACGGAGTCGCGACGCTCCTGTCCTACATTCGAACACACACGCACAATCCTGCACGACCTCGTCAGGATGGGAAAAAAAGGGGAGTGTATCTTTACCCTGTAGCCGTTCTCGTGGTCGCTCGCTCGTCCTCTCCTGACGAGTACTTTTCGGCTGCCTCACGCGGAATGTTCCTCCTCCTCCCTAGAGGCGCAAACTCCGCCGATCTACTCGCGGAGCTGCCGAGTTTGTCCACTCGCAGTGCTGGCGTGGATCGTTGGGAGTGCTGGTAGTGCGACGTCAGCTGTAGCCTCGTGGTAGGCGTCCACGTTTGCCTCGCCTCTTGCAGGCCTCGCACGAGGGAGATAGCAAAAACCCGTACGCAGGACCAATATAGGACAGCAGGGCACCTCATGGCAGTCAGGATTGCTGGGAATTCCTTACTTCGTTCTTCTATCGTGGTCTGTCAGCTGATAGAACGGCTCTTAATTTTTAGCGTTCGGGAACCTCCTGGCTCCGCAGCGAAAGAACAATACCACGAGGAGACACTTAGGGAGCCCGTAATTAGCTTGGGAGAAAGCCATCTGTTTTTAAATGGTTGTTTCCATGACTTGAAATATAGGTCAACCTAACCTCTCGCTGCGATGGTATGGTTATTCTTTTCCTTGATATTACTCTGCTGTGCACCTTACGCTGGCCCTTATTGGTGTTTATATTCCTAATTTAGGTTCACACTCCTTGGATGATTTTCCCTCTTGGACAGTACATCCAGTGAACGTACCCAACGTCTTCTTGAGTTTCTTTGCAGCCTCCTTCGCATCTTCTTCACAGTGCTGTGGGGAGTGCGTGTGGGATTCTATGAGGGTTGTAGGGCATGAGTTAAGGGTTTAGGGAAAGTGCCGTGTATTGTGTGTGTGTTTAGGCTTTATTCGGGAAGGTAGGTTAGCTGTATTGGAGAGCTCTCCACGGTTTACGCCCCTACTCTAAGGACTCCGTGTGAAGGCTTTCCTATTGCTTCTTGGACTAGGCAGTTTTTGTATAGGCAGCTAGTCTGCCCCGTTACAACCTATAACCTATAAACTTAAGATGATAATTTAAATTCCGACTGCTTATTTCATCTTTAAGTTTACACTTTATTTCATTTTAGTATATTGCTTTAATTAATTTAGTTGTTTTGATTGTTCAGATTCAAAGACACTAGTTACATATTTATAGATTTGTTTTTTTTTTTATAAACTTGTTCAATTGTTTATATAGTACTGGGATTTCAGTTCTTGAAAGGACATATTATAAACGTTATCTACATTATTATTTTATTTTTAAATAAAATGACGAGAGGTTTCATGTTTTTAACATTGATTAATGCTAAGATTCGATCAATTATTTTTGAAAATTCGAATGTATTCGAGATGAACTAAATTATTTTGAGAAATATTGTTCACACATTACCGGTGGATTACTTTCTTATACATATCTGAATTTTATTTGGTTTTGTTCAATTTAATATTAAAACCAAAATAAAAGTACTATATTCCCTTGGCTTGGTAAGGTTTGATAATAAATATTGTTAATTAGTATGAATTTGAGTTTTGTGTCTTATATATAGGCATAAAAATCTTTGTAGTGTGTTGTAGTGTGCAATATACTTTTTATTGGCTGTTCAGCTATATTATATGAGTATCTTATATTAAAATTTTAATATACTTGTAATTTTTTAGAAAGAAGTATATGATAAGACTTTTGTAAATGTTTTCTAATTGTACTGTTACATCCTATAACGTAGACCAAAGAAGTGTTATATTAATTTCATGAAATAAAGTTATACGTTATGAATAATTAAAAATTCTTAACTGAAATAACTAATAAGTATATCAAAAGTTTCGTTGAAGTTTATTACTTCCCTTAATTTTTTCAATTTAATACTTAATGACGTCAAATATTTTATTTAAAATTCAACATCTCTAAAAGATTTTTTTTAACTTTGAAATCTTGTTCTTTTTTTTTAAATCGGGCCAAATTGGGTTAGATTGTTGCGGTATCCGAAGCCTCGTATATTTTGTGAATATTAGAATAATAATTTGCTTCCTTATGTTTTATTCTTACGTATTTCTTTAGATTAATCATAAATAGTTCACCTCGGGAAAAATGTATAATATGTGATACAAGCACTAAACAAATAAGTGATCCCAAAAAATATATTAATACACATGCAGAGATGGTTGGCCTTCAAGAATATTTCAGTAAACCTATAATTATTGTTGATTTTATGTGACTTAAATGTTACACAGCTTCAACTTTTTCTTTATCTAAAAAATAGCTAGAATCAATTTAAAGTCTTCCAACGACCAGTCAGCCCAAGAGTTAAGATACGCGTTCTTCTTTGCCATCAGTACCTTCGTCACAATTTTCTGGAGATGATGGATCGATTGTGTTCACAGAAAGAGAGTCAAATAGGAAGGAAGCTGTGGAGTTAATAGAGTTCCTGTTTAGGAGGCCAGTATGTACTCATAAATATTGCTTCATTTGTGGAAAATCGTCCAATACATTTTTTGTTCCATTTGAAGCCCGTAAACAAGTTTTTATTGAGCAAAGAATTATGCCTGTGGAACGGGGAAAACCTGTGGCCAAACCTATAACTAGGGTAAATGCCAATTAGGAAAACCCGTTCCGGAGTGGGTCGGTATATTGAGAATGCTCAAATTAGATGCCCAAGTCACATTTCGTAGGCCTGAGCACCGAATTTGTCATTCTTATACCTCCCGCTCACTTTGTTGAGTGTGGAGAAAAACACCTAAGAGATCGAGGAAGCATCGCAACTTCCAGCGCGGTCACCCATCCAAGTAGTGTCCACGCCGAAAGTTACTTAACTTTCCCGAACGCCCGAGGTGCATCTCCACCACTCAGCCAAAGCGTCGGTCCCTAATCATATTATTAAAAAACGGTTTTTTGAGGATGCGTGTTATTTCAAATTCAAGTTTAATGAAAACAATAGACAATTCCGGCCGAGACGTTAATGCTCCATTCGTGTTGAAAATGTACCACTCTGGTCAATCGTGGATTTTTATCAGACCAGTAGTGGTAATTGTTCTGATTAAATAGACCAGATGTGGTTAAAGTGCACTCATCTGTAAATAAAATATTTAGCAAGAAATTTGGATTTGCCCGCAATTGCGCCAATAAACCACCACAAAAATTAACACGGTGCTGAAAATTTGCAGGCAGCAAGACATGCACAGATCAATAATGGTAAGGATGCCTGCCAGCATCTCTTACAACACCATACACCTGACTGTGACACAGATCCAGTTCCCGAATTACTACATGTAGTTATTGCGAGTGTAAGATACACACGCGTGATCTATGGTTCTAACCAGACTGATATTTGCACAAGCGAAGCGAGCAATTATTAAATTAACAAAAGCATCGCGATTTTGTTTCAAGGCGCTCGAAGCCCACCGCACGCGTTCTTGGCTCCCGGTAGCGGCGGCACCCATTCCAGAGAAAAGAAAATTATTACTAAATATTCTTTAAGGTTACCCACAATTGATAACTAACTATTTAGGTTATCAATTTGTGGCAGCAATCGTAAATAAAATATTTATTTATGTAATTAATTAATTAGATAATTTATCTACACTTTTCACAAAAATTAAGGGAACAAAAAAATTTTCGAATTTTTTTGGTGATTTTCACAGGCTGTATCTCAGTGAAAAATGGTCGCACAGGAAACAAAAAAAAAGTATTTGAAGCTTAAAAACTCTAGTTTTTAGATATTTAACTTAAAATTTTTTTGGAGCACTGGCAGTTTGGCAATCTTTAGATAAAACGAAAAAAAAAATTTCCAAATTTTTTGCATTTTTTTCTTGCTCTACGCATATAGAAAATGTTTTTCGAGCTACACCAAAGCATAGGACGCATAGCCTGTTTATTCAGCTTGTGACATTACCGTCATTTGAGCGCATGAGTGCGAGAGAGAAGGGAGTGGTGTATGTATAATGCGCGTGTGTGCGACAGAGATGGAGAGTTGAGCGAGGATAGAAGGAGACGGCGGCTGAGACGGCCAAGCTGGCTCGCTGCTCTCGCCGCCGGAGCGGCCGCAGTGGTGGAAACGGATGGGCCTGATCGGTCCCCGTGCGTCACGTGGTAGCGCAGAGGAGGAGAGTTCGTCCGCTCTGAGATAGTTGTGTTCTGAGCCTCCGACAGGAAGGACGTGTTATCGAGCAAGAGCTACTTTTCGAAGCACCGAGAAGAAGAGAGAAAAACGAGACTGCCATCCACTCAAAATCGCGATAGCGCCAAGGAGAGGAAAGGTTGGTGGATATATCTCTACAGTAATTTAAGAGATAGATAGATATTCCTTTATTTGCCTGAGTTGGCAAATCTTACATGAACATAAACATATTTCCTTTGTTAGGATTATCTTTATAGTTATCTTTACAATAGAAAGAGAGAGTGAAAGAGTGAGAGAAAGAGAGTAAGAGTGAGTAAGGCCAGCGATTTCGCTAAGAGAAAGGGCAATGTCGATCGCGTGCAACCGCGTCCGCGCCCTTCCTGAGAGATCGAGAGTCGAGGGCACGGTGTCTCCGCCGCGTTTCTCTGGTGGAAGTGATTACTATTACCGATTTCTACAAACAAATGCATATGAACGACGTGCTGGACAAGGCTGACATAGAGCAACGACTTATCGAGGCGTCCGAGCAATCAATCGGCAAGCTATTCAAGATCCTTTCGTTCCAGCAATCGAGATCGCCCGAAATTTTTCACACCGTCGACAACAAAGACAACAACAACAACAACCGATAAACATTTCCCGATCGACGGTAATTAATGGTCTTCGCGAATCTGGAAATGTTGACCGTTGCACATTGTTGAGCTCGTCCAGAGTATGCTCGCGACTGTGTAAACTGGTCAATGAGAAATTGGAACAATGTTTTTTTCTCTGACGAGTCTCGGTTTTGCCTGTGGTAATGACCGTGGACCTCGAGCTTGGCGTCGAACCGGTCGAACAGGTCCATTTTCGTGCAAAATATTAGTAATTGCCTAATACTTTGGACAAATGTGTCTACAACAACCTTTTATGTATTTTTTTTTTCAGAAAAGTGATCCGATACATCTGAAGTGCAGGTAGTGAAGAGTATTTTAAACCTAGTCCGGTAACATATAAGTTACTTTATTGAGAAAAAAGCTATGGCAAGTGGACAGTCGACAGTCGATAGTCGATAGACGGTCAAAAGTGGAGACGCACCGGCTGCCCCTGCTCGGGGACGTGCCGACTCGCGCGTAGGCCAAAGGCCCATTGCGCTTTGCTTCCTTGTGTCATCATTCCGAACATCGACATCCTGTCAAATGTACCTATGCCCCCGGGTTCCAGAAACGGCAGAGCCCGGTATCCTCTTACCTTCCCCTGCCTATAGGTTGGATTTGATCCTTTTTATTAGGCCTATGAGGCCCGGCAAACTAAAGTTCCTAACATCTCTTGGCTCTAGTGTGAAGTCCCCACACACCCTCCGCCTAACTCTCATAAGTCTTGGGCAGTCACTCAAAAGGTGCGCGGGGGTTTCATTTGCCTCACCGCAGAGCCTACAGAGTTTCCTACTCGTTTTACCTATCCTGTGCTTGTGGTACTCCAGGTCGCAGTGACCGGTGAGCCAGCTCACCACTAGCCTGATCTCTCTTCTTTCGAATTTGATCAGCTGTGCCTTCCAGTTTCGGGGTACCATACCATCAATGATCCTTTTGATGTGTCTGCACCCCTGGCTGTCGTGCCATCTTTTACATTGTTCCTTTTCCACCCATTTCTGAATTTTTCTTTCTAGGTGGCAAAGCGGTATGGCAACCTTGGTATCGGTTGCTCTAATTCCCGCCGCTCCTCTATTCGCGAGTCTATATGCCTTTTCATTGCCCAGAACACCCGAGTGTCCCGGGACCCACATTAATTTTACGTCGCACCTTTCCGCAAGTTTATCTAGAGCATTGCGGCACCTTTCCACTTCTAACGAGGTTACTTCTACTTTACTAACACTTAGGAGTGCTGCTCTGCTGTCTGAGTGAATGGTGACCTTGCGGCCTCTCCATTCCTTCTCCAGCATGTGCTCTACAACTCCTGATGGCTTTGACCTCCGATTGAAAGACCGTTGTATGGTCTTCCAGGGAAAGTACCAGCTCTGTGCTAGTTCCCTTAAGCCACGCTGCGGCTCCTGTTCCTTTTTCGCTTTTGGACCCGTCAGTAAACCAGAGACTAGCCCCTGTTTCCTGCGGATTGACCCTTTGCTTTGGTTGAATCCCCAGTTTAAATTTCCTATCAAAGAAAAATTTCCTGGGGATTCTGTCAAGTTACTGATTGTTATCGAGGTCCACCGACTTAACCAGTTCGGTGTCCTCATGTTCGGCTATGGCCCTTCTTGACCTAGTCTTGGCCTTCAGGGCAGCCGCTCTTATCATCAGCTCCAGGGGGGGAGATCAAGCACCATTTCGAGTACTTTAAGAGGTGTTGACTTCATCACCCCCGTGATGCCTCTCATAACTAGTGCTTGCATCCTGTCTAAGGTTGCCGCTCCTGTTTTCAGTCTACATCTTGGCCACCAGGCCACTGCTCCATGTATCAGCCTAGGTCTCAGTACGGCCGTGTAGAGCCATTTCAGCATTATAGGCTTGAGACCCCAGGTTGCTCCAAAAGTTCTTCTGCAGGCCCAGAAGCTTGCTAGGAAGCAGTTCTTCTTCGCCTGCAGATGTCTGTTCCAATTAAGCTTAGAGTCGAATGTAACCCCCAAGTATTTTACCTCCTTGGCTAGTGGTACCTCGACCCAAACAGCTTAATCGATCCTAGTGGTTTAATCTTGTACCTGGTGGTGAAATTTACCAGAGCCGCTTTGCTAGGGTTTACTGGCAAGTGGACAAATAAATAAAAATTTATGTTTTTGATGGCTAGAGATAAAGAACATTGTTTGGATCTTAATAATGAATAAATAGCTTAACTTGTATGAGTAGTTAAAGTGTAAAATGTTCCAGCAATCAAAAGTGATGAATACAATTGTTATACCTATTATACTGGAAAGTGTATTTTGTCAATTTAACCCAGGCTGGCCCCCTTAAGGAACCAAAACCCTGTTCCCTTAATTTTTCCGGAATTTCAATCGATCGATTCAGAAAAACCACTGAAACGATCGATCTAAAAATTTAGGGGGTTCTTCGGGGGACATTAGGCTAAAGAATTTTCCTATGCCCCAAACTTTCCGCCCAATATTGACAAAGATGCAGTCGATTAACCAAAAAGCGGGAAATGACATTTTTTGTACTATTTTTACGTTAGCGTTACGAATGAAAAAATTTTTCAATTCCAATTAACCATGACAGATTTTTATAGAAAAACCTTTTTCCATAGGCGTACAGCGAGAAAAAAAATCAAAATTTTTTTTGTATCCTCAATTTTTGCGAGAAGTGTATTTCTTTTAAAAATCCCCGAGGTAAAAAAAGAAATTTTTCCCCGCTTTTCCTCGCTACTGTATAAATCGAGAAAAAAAGGGCACACTGCTTGTTTCTCTCGACGATCTTAGAGCAAAAAGATCCCCAAGTGAGTGGTGGTGCAACGTGAGTGTGCGTGCGTGTCTGTGCCGACAGCTTGCTAAGGTGGGGGGGGGGGGGGCCAGCTAAAGCTATGGAGCAGCGAGCGAAAGGGAACTTAACGCCCAATCCGCTCTCTCCGCTCGAGAAATTGCCGCCCACCAGCGGCCGTCCGCGCGTTGATGGGCTAATTATCGGAGTATTTGAATAACCATAACTCGATAACTAGCCATATTGACGAAAACTGCTAAAGGGGAAAAAGTGAATTAAATGCGATTCTGTACACAGATAGACTAGTTGTTGTTACAGTTATTTTTTGGACACCGTTTATGTACTAGGGGGTACCCTCCTACTGGCTCCGCTCCTCCATCCCCATTTTTTCTGTTGCGATACAATTAAATCTGTTTACTTTTTGAGTCAGTTACTCGAAACTCATCTTTGCGGGCAGCCCCTGCACCCCCATCCCCGGCTCAGATCCCCACTGTGCTTGGATTACTCTCCCAACTAAATTAAATGCGTCGTGAAATTAAAAGCTCCTTCCACGCCCTGGAAAGCAGCTAATACCATACCTTTATTTCTCATCCCTTTCTTGATTCTAGTGGTAGCCTCATCGAGCGCAGAATCCACCGACTTTCCCTCCCTATACGCATGCTACGCAGCGTGCAGAGGGTGATTCGACAGGGACTTGACTTCTCTGTCCATCAGTCTCTCCAGTGTATTAAGCATAAAGGACGTCGGGCTAATTGGTTTTGTAGTCATTTACGCTCTCGTACGCCTGTTTTCCCGGCTTAGGTATAAAAATAACCTTGGCCTTCTTCCATTCGTTTGGTATATATCCAAACACCAGACAAGCTTTGTAGACTATACTCCGCGGTTCCAACGTTCTTTTTCGTTAATTAGGCCGATTGAAGAGAGACACTAATTACGAAGTGCGAGTGCGAGTGAGAGGGCAAGAGACGCCAATCCTGTGTTCGAGATCGCATCTTTCGAAGCTCACTCGTTGCCTGGATTGCTACCACAGCATAACTCCAGCCCGAAGCTCTTTATTTTGTCGTCTTTGTAGGGGGGTGTTTGTGACGTGTATTTCCGAGGAGACGCAATCGCCCTATTTTATTTTTTATTTTAATACTAACGCGACGCACGTTCCCGGAGGTTTCGCAGCTGCCACATCGCGACGACGACACGGCAAACCCACCCGGAGCACAGACGAGAGGAGGAAAGACGACGCGACGCTTAGCGGGTGCCCAGGCTGTCACCGGACATACAAAGACGACGTCCACACGAGGCGGTGAGCCAGCTGACAGCCCGGCGCCCTAACCCTAACTGACACACGAGGCACACTTGGAGCGCTAGGGAGCAGCGCCGACGACATGCACACTCACTGCACACTCAAACAACAGGCGAAGCAACCACGAGAGGGTACGACGACCTGGACATCGGACGCGAGGATAACAGCTTGGCGGCAAATGAAGATGCGGCGAGCACGGGTTGCCCGCCTAGCGCGGCACGTGTTGAAGCGGGACGGCGCGAGAGGCGCGCGTGCGCCACGAACGAAGCGGTGGCGCAGCGCACGTTCGCCATGTTCGCGAGTCCTAGCGTACACACGGTGCCTCCGCCATAATGAAAGTACTCGCGGGCCGTCCGGGAATAGAGGGCGCGCGCTGCGAATAGATCGTCCTGCAGGCGATTCTAGGCGCGATAATGAAGTACTTGCGCGATACCTCACGTTCATTTTCGTTAATTCGGTCGATTGAAGAGAGACACTAATTACGAAGTGCGAGTGCGAGTGAGAGGGCAAGAGACGCCAACCCTGCATTCGAGATCGCCATCTTTCGAAGCTCACTCGTTGCCTGGATTGCTACCACAGCACACCTCCAGCCCGAAGCTCTTTATTTTATCGTCTTTGTAGAAGTTGTCGAGAAGTAGAGTCGTGTTGCGAAGTCAGTCGAGAAGTAGAGTCGTGTCGCGAAGTCAGTCGAGAAGTCAAGTCGTCGGAAAGTCGTCTGTCGGTCGAGCGTAGGAGAGGACGCACTGGGAGAAGGCGAGAGAAGGACGCCGGTGAGTGGAGCAGAGCAGTGGGTTGAGGGACGATCGTTGCCGCTGCGCAGGTGAGGTGTCGGCGGAGTGTTGGAACTCGGGTAATTCGGCCATCGGGAGGCTGTTTTGTCGCTAGGGTGCCGCGATCCGGAACGCGAGTCGTCGGGAAGTAAAGTCGAGACGTAGTAGATGTTCTTCGTGTAGACGCGTATACTAATTGCGATTGTGTGGCGTACGGGACGCGTTATTTAGCGAAGTGCCAACGAGGCCTTATATTTATAAGAGAATTTGTATTGTCGTCGTGAGAGCCAGTGGAAGAGGCGAATAAATAGAGTAAAATTAACGACGTTGTTTTATTTATGAGGGAGTGTTTTTCGTGTGTGTGAACAGTCCGATTGTCGCGGATAACCGAACCTTGTCGGCTATAGAGTCTAGGTCTCTAGCTCTCCCAGAAGCTAGCCAACGCAGAAGGAAGGAAGCAGCCCGGGGCGGTGTTTCAAACACCTGGCGCCCTCACAACGAAAATTCCCGGGCACTTGTGGTGCAACTCTTTGTCGGCGTTGTTTGGGGAAGCCTCGCGACTCCCGCGGGTAAAACGCAACGTCACAAAAGGGTCCACACCCTTTTGAAGTAGGGCCGGAAAAACACCGTCGGCCCCCACTGCCTTATAGGATTCAAATAAGTCAATGACAACGACAAAAGACACTCGAGAGCCTCCCTGTTGTTAGATGCCCACTCTCCTGAAGATTTCCTGATTTGGTGCAGCCTTCTTTTTTAGCTGCCTCAAGAGCTTTTTTGTACTCTCGCCTGCTTTTTTATAAGCTAGTAACTCCTCAGATCCTTTTCTCTTTTTCTACCTGTTAAACAGCTTACCGACCTCCTTGCGCAGTGTTCCCAGACTGTCCTTTTTCCCTGCCTGCGCTTCGTGGTCTGCAGCTATTCTCTTTGCCACAGTACCTTTCAATCTCCTCTATATTCTTCAACCTACCTGCTTTGTCCAAGAGTCTCTCCCTTAGATGACTGCAGTACAAATCCCAGTTTGTCTTCCTAGGATTTCTTCTCATCTGCTCATCTCTGGTCAATTCCCCTAGCTCGGACCGGATCTCTTCGGATCTAACATGGAGACCTCATCCAATACTCTCGATCTCCGCACCTTTGGGAAGATGCCCCTCGTTGCTAGAGTAATGTCTATGACATCCTCCCTTTTGTTATTTCTGAAAGTCGGAACACTGCCTCTGTTGAGGATATCGAGCTCTTTCGTGCAGAGATACTCCAAGACTTTCTCACCTCGATCGTTGCAGTTAGAGCTACCCCAGACGAGATGATGTGCGTTTGCATCGCACCTTACTATGACCTCTCTGCCTCTACTGTGGCAGTCTTCAATCAATGCCCTCACCTTCTCCGGGGGTGGCGAGTCCATTGAGTCGCTAGGGAAGTATGCCGAGGCTAAGATAACCTCCTCCTCGGCTCCTTCCCCAGTCCTTCTCTTCACTATGACTGTAGTGAGATCTTTATGGCAGTGATGGGGCCAGATCTCCCCCTGAACGCCTTTTAAGAGAATGTAGTTGCGCACCCGCTCTTCTCCCGCCACTCAGAAGAGACATCCACAACCCCCCAAATCTGCCACCCCATCACTCGCATTGATCCAAGGTTCTTGCGCTAATTGCCTGAGTCATGATTCCTCCCCTTTCCCTCTTCCTCTGCTCCCTTGCCCCTGTGGAGCACAACGTGCGCTCTGCCAGCACCACAGAAGGGTCGGAAGCCTAGTGCTGTAAGCGTTTCAAGTCCCGACTCCTCCATAAGCAGGTGCACCGCTGCCTCCACCGTGCCCCCGGTTTCATCCTTGGCGTGCCAGGTGGCGGCCACTCTCCACTCCCGAACCTGCAGCGTATCATTTTGCAGGCTCAGTCAATTGACAACCACATCCGCGGCATGCTCACCTTTGACGTAAACAGTCACCTTCTCCATCTTTTGGAAGGCGCTTTGCTCCACAACGCGGAGCTTTGCCCCTTCCCATGGAATCCAGGTGGGAGCGCAACGCTCCAGCCACTCCTTATTCGCCGGGGTGGCGCTGTGAAAAATCTGCGCCCCCCGCAGCAGCCAATTGTCCTTAAAACGGGGTATGTGGCCGTTAGCTCTGTTGTCGATAGCCTTTTCGGACGATTTGACTAACAACGTCCCCTGTGTCTCATTCAGGCGCACCTCAGTGTACAGCTCAGGGACGACCACTACCTTGAGGTCATTGGTCGTCGCCTGGCTGTAGGTGGGTGCTGATTTTATTTCTCTGACAAACCTACTCACTGACACGGCTTTACCCGCAGCAAAGGCGAGGGCGGCTTCCGGTGCTTCCCGATTCGGAGCCTGCTGCTCCAGCAACACCGAGGCCGACGCAACAGAGGCGGGGACGGATTCCGGTGTTTTCCGATCCCGAGCCTGCTGTTCCAGCAGCATCAATGTCGACGCAGCAGAGGCGAGGGTGGTTTCCTACACCTGGTGCGTCGCGGATTCCGTTGCGGGTTGGAGCGACAACTCGACGACGGTCACCTGAGAGGCAGCGATCGGAGGGATTCAGAGACTACGCTGAGGACGAGACGACGCCAAGCGATCAAAATGTTGAAGATTTCGAAATAGCGTATGACGGGTATGCGAATGATGAAGCGAATGATTCGGTTGACCTAGCGTTTCAAGATGTGTGCGATAGTATAGAGGCCCGACCTAGTTTGCGTATTAGAGACATAAATGAAGTTCAGTCTAATGAAAAAAATGACAGAATGGTTTTGCAGATTCCGAGCGCTGTTGCGAATTGGATATGTAACGCGATTAACCTCAATGTAAGCAATGATTCGGTGCTAGTGAACAGACTTACATTAGGAAAAAAGTTGCCTAGATTTAGCGGCAATCCGCTCAAATGGGGTAATTTCAAGAAGGCCTATTAATCATCAACCGCACTTGGTAATTTTAGTAACAGCGAAAATATGGCTCTTATTTGAATCTTTAAAAGATGAAGCTCGCGATGCGACAAAAGCACATTTCGTTACAGGAAATAGCAGTTGCGACACTATAATGTAAACTCTCGAAATGCGATTCGGTAATTCGAGGGTGATTCTAGATAATTTATTGAAAGAAATTAGAATTTTACCGGTTATTAACGCCCAGAAAACAAATTTAGTAGAATTCGCGACTAAATTAAAGGGTTCTGTCGATGCAATTAAAATGCTTGAATACGAAGGTTATCTTAACAGCATTTACCTCCCCTATTTTTCAGGAGGATAGGCGGGGGATGAGGAGGCAAGTGACGAGGTTTTTTCACCTTGCCAATGGCCCTCCAAATATTGCCCGATTAACGGCGACCAATCAGCACGGCGGATGCCGACGAGACAACGAGCGGTACCTTGGTCTTGCCGACGGGAGCAACGGTTTGCGATTTCTCGACTTGCCTGGCCTACTTGGAGGACACTCGAGGAAGCAACCTCCAAGCCGCGTCGCTTTTATATTAGAGTCCATTATTTTAATTGTATTTTGTTTGATTTGTTCCGTGGCGGACTCACGTTTTTGTACATTTTTTGCTGTTCGCTTGCCTTCGCTTCAGGCCTCGTAGCCAGGCAACATCGCTGATACACCTGACAGCTACACAACGGCAGGACAAGGTGGTGACTATTATTTGCGAAAGATAAGTGCCTGACCCTTTGATTACGCGCGTTTAGATGGCATATTTCATTTTCTTGCTGTGCCTGTATGCGCTTTATTTTCTTGCTGCGCCTTTATACGCCTTATTTTTTATTAACTTAGAGTCTCTGCGTATTATTTGTTGGAGTTAATTGTATGATTTACAAATTTGCTATTTGAAATTGTTAATTTGAATTGTATCTGCCGAATTGCACGGCCTTGCATTTCGGCAGATACAATTCAAATTAACAATTTCAAATAGCAAATTTGTAAATCATACAATTAACTCCAACAAATAATACGCAGAGACTCTATGTCTAAGTCTAAGACGCCGTGCGTCTTAAGTCGCTGGCCAAATAAAGGCATTGATCATTTAGATTTTGATTTCTTATTTACTATTCTGTCATTCATGTTATTGTGCTGTCCTCAATCTTCCACAAACTTCGCCGTTCTCGACCGCACAACATTCCGCTGAGTAACCGGAGCGAGAGTCCAAACGAGTAACGTATTAAGTTTGTGTGAGGCACTGCTCGCCTATTATAAGTTTTACAGTGCCTGGCGCCCTATCCCGTTTTATTCTGGATGCTTACGATTTTTGATTGGGCCACGTTGTTCATTTCGGGGGTTAAGGGGGTTAAGGGGGGGGGGGTTAAGGGGGTTTGGACCTATAAATTTTTTCTTGTTTTTTACCTGAAAAATAAAAAGTATTATATAAAATAAATTGCTTGTTATATATTATATAACTATAACTCATTATTTTTAAAATGAGCTTCGAGAAAAGTCTCTAAACTCATTTTATGCTACACTATACTTGTTTAAAAAAAAACCATTGGCATAACCTACAGGTCCCATTTGTGCATGGATCTTGATGTCCGAAGGCTTAAATTGTTGGTGTTTGATGTCATTCTGGTCTGAAGAGTTGTAGAATTCAAAATTATTTGAGTAAGTAGTTGCAAAAGTTCAAAAAACTGCATAAATTTATGAAATTAAAGAAAATTAAAGAAATATAAATGGATTTTTAATTTTTGTGATTACTTACTCAAGTAATTTTGAATTCTACAACTCTTCTGACCAGAATGACATACATGCCAACCATTTAAGCCTTTGGACATCAAGATTGTAACGCCTCACTTACACACGCAAAGACACATCGACACATTGGGTTGCGGCGTCTTTCAAAAAGCTTTGTTATTGTTCCCTCCCCTGCCCGCGGATAAGCGCCTCGCAATGCAGCGATCTCTGTCGCGCCGCTCGGCGTCGTTTCCCCCTCCTAAATAAGCGTATCTCTTCCTTACGAAATTACATTAAGAAACATGTACCCACTCTAGGTGCGTGACGTCACGACAAGCAGCGCCGAAATGTAAAATCAAGAGAGGGAGAAGCTAGGTTTTGACTATAAAAGACGGTGCTCTACAGAGCTCCGCTCACTTCTTTTGCTTCGGCCTTTTTTCAAAGAACACTAAATTCAGAAAGACTCGAAGCTAACTAGCTATAGGCATACGTTTATCATGACGTATGCAAGCTAAAGCTAAGAGAAATCATTAAAAAATCTAATATTCCTCTCTTGATTCTAAATTATAAAAAATCAATCATTTGTAAAATTTAAGAAAACAAATAAAATCAATAATAAATTAAATCACAATTCAATTTTAATAAATAGCAAAATCATACGTTTGTTATGACGTATGTGAGCTAATGCCTATACAAGATAAATAAAAATTCCACTAATAAAAAGAAAACAATTATTAAACTATTGACAACACTCATACAGTTGTCATGACGTATGTGAGTCATTAATAGTTTCTTTTACTTTACTCTTTCTCAAATTTAATTAGCAATAGGCACACGTTTATCATGACGTGTTTAAGCTAAAGATTTATAAATAAAACAAAGAAACTTAACTCGATAAGCAAAAATCATACGTTTGTCATGACGTATGTGATCTTAAAGAGCTTGAATAAGATTTAAAAATATAAAATTTTAAAAACACCTTTTTATTAGCGACACTCGTTCGTTTGTCATGACGAACGTGAGCTACAAAAGGAATTAGTTTATTAGCCAGAACGCTTTCGGGTCTTTAAGAACTCTTGTAGCGTTTAAAAAATAGTGTACGTTACAAGATCTATGCATAAATGGGACCTGTAGGCTACGCCAATGGTTTTTTTTAAATCAAGAATAGCGTAGCATAAAATGAGTTTAGAGACTTTTCTCTAAGCTCATTTTGTAAATAATTAGTTATAGTTATATAATATACAGGGTGTTCGAAATGTTCCGGACCCCCCACTTATAACATAAAGTAAGCATTTTGGAAAAAAATGTTAAATACAAAAGTTGTTAAGTTTTGAAGGTTGAACTAAATGATGACCTTGGATTTGTTATTGGTTATCATTTTCAAGGTCATTTAAAGGTCATCTTCAGTTTTTTTAAATAGGGACCCCTATTTTTTATTTCAGATTCTGAAAGAGCACAAAATTTTACATCTGGATATGTACCCACGTTATGGCTCAAAATGACCTACAGAGGTCATTTAGTGGTTAAATGATTATTTAGTAGCAGAAAGCCAAGAAATCCCGATTATTAAGAACTTTGAGCGTATCTGACCAATACTAAAGTAATTTGATTTTGCAAGACAAACTTTATGGTGGCGTTAAATTGACATTGCCCTTGATTTTCAAGGTCATTTGAAGGTTAACTTTAGTTTTCCAAATTAAGCCTCCTAGTTGTAATTCTCCATTTTGCACCAGCGCTAAATTCTGCATTAGGATTGTAGAAGGTGTAATTGACACTGGCGTAAAATAAGCCTTAGGCCAGACAACCACATAACTCGGGCGAGAAAATGATAAATAAAAAAATGTCTAATCAAAATAAGCCTTAGGCCCAACAACTACATACCTCGGGGGGGAAAATGATAAATAAAAAAATGTCTAATCAAAATAAGCCTTAGGCCCAACAACTACATACCTCGGGGGAGAAAATGATAAATAAAAAAATGTCTAATCAAAATGAGCCTTATTGCTCAGGCACGGGAGGTACAACTAATTAAGGTAACATCATGGGTGATCCAGCCAACTAAGGCAAGACCATCGGCGGCCCAGCCTACTAAGACAAGAACACTAGCGGCCCAGTCAGCTAAGGCAGGACTATCGGCGGCCCAGCTAACTAAATCAAGACAGTGGACTATTCGCCCAAACTGAATTTTTTTAAAATGTCGTTGACAGGAACTTTTTACAACAACTGTTCAAATTGTTGCCCATTAACAGTTTGGCAATGTGCTAACCGATTGTAAAAGGCTGCAACAACATTTCGCAAGATTTGCTGAGGTATCAAGTCTATTTCATCAGTGATTCTTTGGCGTAATTCATCCAAGTCACGTGGTTTTATAACATAAACTTTATCCTTCAAGTATCCCCAAAGGAAGTAATCAAGAGGCGTTAGGTCTGGGGACCGAGGTGGCCATTCAATTGTACCTCTCCGCCCAATCCATCTATCATGAAATGTTGCATCTAAATATCGGCGAACATGAATACCGTAGTGTGCAGGAGCACCATCCTGTTGGAAGTAAATTTCATCCAGATTTCCACCCGTTAAATTCCGTATAGCAGGTATAATTTGGTCTCGAAGCATGTTTTCATACATTGCAGGATTTAAATTACCTTCAATAAAGAAAGGGCCAAGTACTCTTCCATTAAATATGCCAGCCCAAACATTTACTTTTTCAGGATGTTGCGTGTGGTCCGCTCTCATCCAATGTGGATTGATGTTACTCCAGTATCGACAATTATATCTGTTCACTGTTTCGCTTAACTCAAACGTGGCTTCATCAGAGAAAACAATGTTATTGAGGAGCAAAGGATCATCAGATATCATTTGCATCATTACATCACAAAACTCTACCCTTCTATCAAAATCATCTTCAGATAATTCCTGTACCAACTTTAATTTGAAAGGATGCCATTTGTTGAGTTTCAAAATTTTGTGCACAGATGCAGCTCCTATTTCATGCTGTTGTGCACAACGTCTGATGCTGCAATGGGGGTCCTCAATAAATGATTGTAATACGTCTAAGCTCTTTTCATCATTAGACGATGATTTGGATCTACCTGATTTAGGACGATCTTTAATACCACCTGTCTCTTCAAAACGTCTAATTGTACGAATTACGGTACTTTTTGAAATAGGGTTGTTTTCTTCAACTCTGAATGTTTCATTGAATAAACGCTGTACCTGTTTGTAACCTCTCTCTTGATCACCCCACCCTCGCATCATCAACAAAGATATTCTTTCTCGTTCAGTAAGATGTGCCATTTTTCACTACGATTAAAAGTACAATTATTGAAAATTAATACAATTATCTGAATTTCGAAGTAAGAGAACTTCACTTAACTCTTGAAAACAGAAAAGTAAATAGGAGTAAACAATTGTTAATTAACAATTATAAATGAACTGATTCCTAAAAAGAATAGTGAGCAAAATCTTCTAAGGTACAAGTAACGATCCTGAAAATGCTATGAATCATGCGTAGAAACTCGTAACCCTTGCAAAAAATTATTGCAATAAAAACTGTTCATGTAAAACGGTTAGATTATTTTGCTTTTGAAATTAATAACCCCCAAGTGTCCTATGTAGATCATTTCGAGCCATGACGTGGATATTGTACATATCTCCAGACCTAAAATTTAATGCTCCTCCAGAATCCGGAATACAAAATGAGTCCCTTTTTAATAAGCTGAAGATAACTTTCAAATGACCTTAAAAATGAAGGCCAATTTTAAAGTGACCATAAAGTTCGTCCTAGAAAATCAAATTATGTACTTTAGTATTAAAGTACGAAATTTTTTTTTCTTTTCGTCAAATACACCCAAAGTTCTTAATAATCGGGATTTCTTGGCTTTCTGCTACTAAATAATCATTTAACCACTAAATGACCTCTGTAGGTCATTTTGAGCCATAACGTGGATACATATCCAGATGTAAAATTTTGTGCTCTTTCAGAATCTGAAATAAAAAATAGGGGTCCCTATTTAAAAAACTGAAGATGACCTTTAAATGACCTTGAAAATGATAACCAATAACAAATCCAAGGTCATCATTTAGTTCAACCTTTAAAACTTAACAACTTTTGTATTTAACATTTTTTTCCAAAATGCTTACTTTATGTTATAAGTGGGGGGTCCGGAACATTTCGAACACCCTGTATAACAAGCAATACTTTTTATTTTTCAGATAAAAAACAAGAAAAAATTTATAGGTCCAAACCTTCCTTAAGCGAAATCAATTTTTTCTTATATTTATAAAAAAGATATTTTATTTACATTCAGCAAAAATTCTTATAACCGACCGAGCGTGAGCCAAAGAGGTACGTCAGTAGTATTTAATTATCATTCGAAAAACATAGAAAATTCTTACACATGAGTAGTACGTAGATAAAGTTCTATCGGATTCAAATTAAAACTTCGAAATTAAAATTAAATATAAATTATAACGGGGTCGGTTGCTTCTATTTTGTCTCGTGGAGGAGACTTTTCTCTACGAGACAGATGCAATGGGGCACACACGAGTGCCCCGCGATGTCTTACCTCGGGGTGCGCGCGAGCACCCGACGGCGAACACACGTCGGCGCGGCCCGTATACAACGCGAGAGTACACCTGTACTCTCGCTTCTTGTACTCGCGTGCTGGATGCGAACGCGTCCCTCGCGCTCGCGTAGCTGTCCATCCCTTGGACAGCTGATGCCGGCCGCTCAGCTCTACTGGAGAGTGGCGGTATCCGAGAGGTTAGACGGTAAGGAACTGGGTGTCTAGTGGTCCCGCGGACTACTCGAAGAAATAACGCAATCGAGTAATGCAGATGTTGGAAGCCTTTACTGTCTCCGTGAAACAGACTACAATGATCCGCGTCCCGGGGATCTTAGTCAAGATCGGGCACGTAAGCCGAGTGCTCCGAACGCGCCCGAATATTGCCGAGCGGAGCCGCGCGCGAACACAAACGCGCGCGCTCCTGCAAATTCTCGGCCGCTCCGAGAATTTGTCGATTGACCGCGCGACTCGCGATCGACGGTGTTTACACGGAACAACGCCTTTGCTCCGCGTAAACAAATACGTGGGTTGGGAGCAGGCCGCCTGCCTTCTCCGTGCGACGGTCCGTACCCTCGGTCCCGACGCTAACCGACGTTGTGGCTCGTCACCGGGAGCTACGACTTTCAATCGCATGAGAATCTGCGATCGCGACCTACGAGAGAGAGAGAAAAAGAGAACAAAATATACGCGCGGTGGGCAACGCTCATGCCCTGGAGTCGAGGCGATCCTCGACTCCTCGCTATGTACTTGCCCGCACTCGCGATAAATAGAGTCAGGCGGTACTTACAATTGCGGGAACCTCGCTGTCCCTAGGACGTCCTCGTCCACTCGTCCGGTCGCTCCGGCACGCCTCGACCTCTGCGATCTCACTCGCCTCTCCTCGTAAGCGCGGCTTAGCCTAACCTAAGCCGCGCTCGCACCCGCTCGCGCCAGCTCGCGACGACGCGAAGGTACCCCGCAGTACCCCGCGTCACAAAATACACATTTTTTCGAGAACATTATGAATTTTAAGAATCTTATAATCATTCCAAATCTAAATTACGCACCTTTAAAGATTTCCATTAACTTACAGCTATAGTGATATCTTCGATACAAAAACGATTAAGCTTTAAAATATAAAAACGGATTGTTTACCATATCGAATCTACTAGTAATTGGTTTATTTTTCTAATTTCTAAAGCTTTTCAATGTTATTAAATTAATTTAAAAATATTTTTAGAATTATTAAGGCAACGAATTAAATTTAGACATATTTATTTACAGTTGGAGTTGATTACAGAATTATTAGGTACTCCCAGTCTGGAAGATATGAGGCATGCTTGTGAAGGTGCAAGATCGCATATGTTAAGACGAACTCCAAAACCACCATCATTAACTGCTTTATATACACTCAGCAGTCAAGCAACGCATGAAGCTGTTCATTTATTATGCCAAATGCTCGTATTCGATCCAGTAAGTTAATATTAAATTATTCTATGTTCAAACATTTTCTTTATGTTAACTAGCAGATTTTTTTCTCGTAAATTGAATTTAATTTAAAAAAAAAAATATTTTTCTTATTTTATTTTTGTTTCTTAGCTATATCCTTCCAAACTTACACTAAAATTGCCGTACAATAATTTTAAAAATTTAAGAGTTTAATTTTTAAATGTAAAAGTACGTAAAATAAGATGAGATTAGAAACTCCGACCTCTGATAATTTTATTAATTCAATTGTAACCGTCAGGCTATCACGATGTATATATTTTTAAGTCTATACAATTGTTGGGAAATAAGAAAATTTTTAAAATATAAATTTTACTCCTTGAGGAGTGTAATATTAAAAGCATTATAATGTTAAAATCTGTTATTTTATAACGTTATAGAAGTTGTTTTGGATCATTTCCCTTAGCAATATCTTGAAACTTTCAGCAAATTTCATGGAGCTGAATAAATCAATTTTTTTTAAACGAGACCGTGTACTTCACATGCAGGTCTTTCTGATATGCGCGATGAACAGCGCACATGTGAATATTTCCAACATCGACCAAAAATTGCAAAGTGTTCTTTCTGTATTCTCCCGTGATCGCTCATGCTTCAACTACGAGATTCCGATTTCCAACGTTATAATTTAATTAAGGATAACACACTTTATTTAGAAACGGATAGATAAATGAACGGATAAACGATAGTCAATAATCGGTCAATGTTGGAGTCGCATCGATTGCTCGTTCAGGGACGTGTCAATTCGCGTATAGGTCAAAGGCCCATTGCTCTTTGCTTCCTGTATCATCATTCTGAATATCTCTACTTTCCCATGTGACCTTACCGCTCGGTGTTTTTTCTATTCGAGATTAGACTTTATATACCCTTTATTAATTGTTAAATTATTAACACTTACTTTGTTTAATAATACTGGATGCAAAAACCACTCAGAAAAGAACAACACACGCATTCATAGAAAAATAAAGATGCAAAAAGCTCAGATGAGTATTCATTTCAACTCAAATAGGATTGAAAATACTAATAAAAAAAATGGTAAAATAATAATTACCAGTAAGCCCATAAATTCTTTATTTTCTATTGAATTTACTGTTAAAATAAGTGCAACTGTCCAGGACATGCACACTCCTACCTTGGTCGACCGACCCGCTCTCGCTCTCCCACGCTTTCGTTCCCAGCACCTTCCGCAGTTCGATGGCACCAGGACTGCTCTGATCCTAGACCTCTTCTCCTAGAGTCGTCCTTCACGCCACCCTGGTCGGTTGTCGGCTCTACACCTTTAAGCGAACACCAACGGCACTTCTCGTTCAAAGATCGACTGACGCGGTCGATCACCCGAATTAATCTGACCTTTGTCTCATATTTTGCAAATGAGCGTCTCTAAGTTTTCCTCCCGCCGGCCTCATGTGTCGCTCCTATCCTGGTACCTTTGCGACGCGACTCTATAGATCGAGCAGTGACAGCACAAATAAATTATAATGAAAATTATTTGTATTTAATTGGACTTATTATTTCTTTTGCGGAATTGTGTCAGAATAATGAAGAAATGTTGATTAATTATTTCATGGATTTTGAGAGAAAATGTCGTTGGAAAGAAAATTATGAGAAATACGAAGAAGATTTATCAAGAAATAAAGAAGAGATACTTAATAAAAATAATGATGTTATAGATGAAAATAAAGAAATATTTGAAGAGAAAGAAATTTTTACTAATTTGTCAATGAAGAGAATAAAAAAATATATGTGGAAAAGGAAATTTGCAATGAAAATAACTATGTGAAACAAGAAAAAGTTAATAACAGTAACGAAAAAAAAGAAATAATTAAGGAAATTATGTCTCTAGGGAAAGATACGCTTGTTGGTAATGAACAAAATGCACAGATAAAAGAAGAAAGGTCCGAGGAAAAAGGGACTTATATATTCATGGGGCAGTGTAAAAAAGAGGAAAATAAAAGAATTAAAGAATTAACATATAGTAACGACGAGCTAAATCAGTATACAGTGGCTGAAGACGCTCAAAAATTTAATGAGGTTTGTCATGAAGAATTATTAAAGAAAAATAATGTGTTTAAAAGAAATTATAATCATGAATATAATGAAGAGAAAATTTTGAGTATTACGTGTGACGATATAAAAATTGAGTAAAAAAATTGTAACGAGATATTGAATAAGCCCGTTGATGGAATGTTAAGAATTAATAAATTTAGAAGGAAAAGAAGAAAAGAAGAATCAATAAATTCAGGCCCAAAGGAATTATTAAAGCCCTATATTCAGGAAGAGGAATTTGAAAAAAAAAACGGAAATAATAAATGAAATTAAGTACATTGAAGAAATGAATAAAAATCCAGTAATTAATGATGTTATTAACAATAAAAAGGAAAAAGAAGGAAAATCGACATTTTTAAAGTGGAAGAAAATTATTTGGTAATATCCAGTAATATGATAATGACGATAAAGAATGGATCACCCGAAGCCAATAGAATGAAAGAGTTAAAGAAACAACTAAGATAACAAAACATAACAGAAGAATTAAGAGAATCTATCAAAAAATTAATTGAAGAATATGCCGATGTTTTTTATTTAAAAGACGAAAAATTGGGGATAACAAATATTATAACGCATAAAATTCCTACTACTGATGAAGTACCTGTGTTTACGAAGCCGTTTAGATTTCCTCGTGCATTATTTGCTAGAAGCAAATCTTAAATTACAGCCGGATAAATACAAATTTTTAAAAACTGAAATTACTTATTTGGGCCATGTGTTAAGCTAAGAAGGGGTAAAGCCCGGTCCTAAAAAATTAAAAGCAGTGCAAGAACTTCCTGAACCGACAAATGTTAAAAATATTCGACAATCTTTGGGATTAGCCGGTTATTATCGCAGATTTATTCATAATTTTTCTGGAATTGCAAAACCCTTAAGCAATTTGTTAAAGAATGACACACCTTTTATATGGAATAAAGATATAAAAAATTCATTTATAATCTTAAAAGATAAATTATGCTGTCAACCTGTTTTAAAAATTGTTGATTTTGAAAAACCTTTCATTGTAACTTGCGATGCAAGCAAAGCAGCTATTGGAGGAATACTGTCACAAGGAGACTTGCAATTGTTTATTCAGTTAAACAATTTAGACCTTATTTACTTGGAAGAAAATTTACAATAGTAACAGATCATAAGCCTTTAGTGTGGTTTAAAAATTCTATTGATCCTTCGTCACAAGTAAGCAGATGGCGCACATTGGGATGAAACAGCTCAAAACGCGCGCATGGATGTTTAATCCTTATTTTGTTTTTTTAGCAGAATTTTTTTGTTTTATCGGTATATATATATATATATATATATATATATATATATATATATATACAGGGTCTTCGAAATGTTCCGGACCCCCACTTATAACATAAAGTAAGCATTTTGGAAAAAAATGTTAAATACAAAAGTTGTTAAGTTTTGAAGGTTGAACTAAATGATGACCTTGGATTTGTTATTGGTTATCATTTTCAAGGTCATTTAAAGGTCATCTTCAGTTTTTTAAATAGGGACCCCTATTTTTTATTTCAGATTCTGAAAGAGCACAAAATTTTACATCTGGATATGTATCCACGTTATGGCTCAAAATGACCTACAGAGGTCATTTAGTGGTTAAATGATTATTTAGTAGCAGAAAGCCAAGAAATCCCGATTATTAAGAACTTTGGGTGTATTTGACGAAAAGAAAAAAAAAATTTCGTACTTTAATACTAAAGTACATAATTTGATTTTCTAGGACGAACTTTATGGTCACTTTAAAATTGGCCTTCATTTTTAAGGTCATTTGAAAGTTATCTTCAGCTTATTAAAAAGGGACTCATTTTGTATTCCGGATTCTGGAGGAGCATTAAATTTTAGGTCTGGAGATATGTACAATATCCACGTCATGGCTCGAAATGATCTACATAGGACACTTGGGGGTTATTAATTTCAAAAGCAAAATAATCTAACCGTTTTACATGAACAGTTTTTATTGCAATAATTTTTTGCAAGGGTTACGAGTTTCTACGCATGATTCATAGCATTTTCAGGATCGTTACTTGTACCTTAGAAGATTTTGCTCACTATTCTTTTTAGGAATCAGTTCATTTATAATTGTTAATTAACAATTGTTTACTCCTATTTACTTTTCTGTTTTCAAGAGTTAAGTGAAGTTCTCTTACTTTGAAATTCAGATAATTATATTAATTTTCAATAATTGTACTTTTAATCGTAGTGAAAAATGGCATATCTTACTGAACGAGAAAGAATATCTTTGTTGATGATGCGAGGGTGGGGTGATCAAGAGAGAGGTTACAAACAGGTACAGCGTTTATTCAATGAAACATTCAGAGTTGAAGAAAACAACCCTATTTCCTTCAAAAAGTACCGTAATTCGTACAATTAGACGTTTTGAAGAGACAGGTGGTATTAAAGATCGTCCTAAATCAGGTAGATACAAATCATCGTCTAATGATGAAAAGAGCTTAGACGTATTACAATCATTTATTGAGGACCCCCATTGCAGCATCAGACGTTGTGCACAACAGCATGAAATAGGAGCTGCATCTGTGCACAAAATTTTGAAACTCAACAAATGGCATCCTTTCAAATTAAAGTTGGTACAGGAATTATCTGAAGATGATTTTGATAGAAGGGTAGAGTTTTGTGATGTAATGATGCAAATGATATCTGATGATCCTTTGCTCCTCAATAACATTGTTTTCTCTGATGAAGCCACGTTTGAGTTAAGCGGAACAGTGAACAGACATAATTGTCGATACTGGAGTAACATCAATCCACATTGGATGAGAGCGGACCACACGCAACATCCTGAAAAAGTAAATGTTTGGGCTGGCATATTTAATGGAAGAGTACTTGGCCCTTTCTTTATTGAAGGTAATTTAAATGCTGCAATGTATGAAAACATGCTTCGAGACCAAATTATACCTGCTATACGGAATTTAACGGGTGGAAATCTGGACGAAATTTACTTCCAACAGGATGGTGCTCCTGCACACTACGGTATTCATGTTTGCCGATATTTAGATGCAACATTTCATGATAGATGGATTGGGCGGAGAGGTACAATTGAATGGCCACCTCGGTCCCCAGACCTAACGCCTCTTGATTACTTCCTTTGGGGATACTTGAAGGATAAAGTTTATGTTATAAAACCACGTGACTTGGATGAATTATGCCAAAGAATCACTGATGAAATAGACTTGATACCTCAGCAAATCTTGCGAAATGTTGTTGCAGCCTTTTACAATCGGTTAGCACATTGCCAAACTGTTAATGGGCAACAATTTGAACAGTTGTTGTAAAAAGTTCCTGTCAACGACATTTTAAAAAAATTCAGTTTGGGCGAATAGTCCACTGTCTTGATTTAGTTAGCTGGGCCGCCGATAGTCCTGCCTTAGCTGACTGGGCCGCTAGTGTTCTTGTCTTAGTAGGCTGGGCCGCCGATGGTCTTGCCTTAGTTGGCTGGATCACCCATGATGTTACCTTAATTAGTTGTACCTCCCGTGCCTGAGCAATAAGGCTCATTTTGATTAGACATTTTTTTATTTATCATTTTCTCCCCCGAGGTATGTAGTTGTTGGGCCTAAGGCTTATTTTGATTAGACATTTTTTTATTTATCATTTTCTCCCCCGAGGTATGTAGTTGCTGGCCTAAGGCTTATTTTGATTAGACATTTTTTTATTTATCATTTTCTCCCCCGAGGTATGTAGTAGCTGGCCTAAGGCTTATTTTGATTAGACATTTTTTTATTTATCATTTTCTCCCCCGAGGTATGTAGTTGCTGGCCTAAGGCTTATTTTGATTAGACATTTTTTTATTTATCATTTTCTCCCCCGAGGTATGTAGTTGCTGGCCTAAGGCTTATTTTGATTAGACATTTTTTTATTTATCATTTTCTCCCCCGAGGTATGTAGTTGTTGGGCCTAAGGCTTATTTTGATTAGACATTTTTTTATTTATCATTTTCTCGCCCGAGTTATGTGGTTGTCTGGCCTAAGGCTTATTTTACGCCAGTGTCAATTACACCTTCTACAATCCTAATGCAGAATTTAGCGCTGGTGCAAAATGGAGAATTACAACTAGGAGGTTTAATTTGGAAAACTAAAGTTAACCTTGAAATGACCTTGAAAATCAAGGGCAATGTCAATTTAACGCCACCATAAAGTTTGTCTTGCAAAATCAAATTACTTTAGTATTGGTCAGATACGCTCAAAGTTCTTAATAATCGGGATTTCTTGGCTTTCTGCTACTAAATAATCATTTAAACCACTACATGACCTTTGTAAGTCATTTTGAGCCATAACGTGGGTACATATCCAGATGTAAATTTTGTGCTCTTTCAGAATCTGAAATAAAAAATAGGGGTCCCTATTTAAAAAACTGAAGATGACCTTTAAATGACCTTGAAAATGATAACCAATAACAAATCCAAGGTCATCATTTAGTTCAACCTTCAAAACTTAACAACTTTTGTATTTAACATTTTTTTCCAAAATGCTTACTTTATGTTATAAGTGGGGGGTCCGGAACATTTCGAACAACCTGTATATATATATATATATATATATGTATATATATATATATACAGGGTGTTTCATTTTAATTGCCCCAGGCAAATATCTCGAAAAGTACGGGAGATGGAAAAAAACGTTAAATGTAAAAGTTGTAGGGTTCAGAGGGAGAAATTAGTATTTAAAGTTTTTCTCAACCTTGCTTTTTTCAAGATATTGGCCTACGAATTGTGTAGACAGCTTGATATGACCTTGATGCGACTGCAGAGGTCAACTGGACCCCATGACATAACATCATGTTTGAATGTAAAATTTTTCGCTCTTTTAATTTCCGAGGTCAAAAGTAGATGTTCCTATTTAAAAAAACTACTTTGACTTTGAAATGTCCTTGAAACTTGACCCCAAGGTCATGGTCAAGGTCACCATTGGATTTCCTCCTCTGAACCCTACAACTTTTACATTTAACGTTTTTTTCCATCTCCCGTACTTTTCGAGATATTTGCCTGGGGCAATTAAAATGAATCACCCTGTATAGTATACTTGAAATAAAGAAAACAGGTCTGACAGTTGACCTGAATAAAATAAAGGTACATTTTATGTTTTAATATGACGTCACAGAAGGTTAGGCTAGGTTAGGGCCAGAGCATCAAATTTGAATTTATTTATTTTTTTTTATCCCAAATAAGAAGAATTAATAATTTAAAAATAAAATACAAAAGAATAATAATTAATTTAACACGAGAGTCAGGCTAGGCTAGGGTTAGGGAATAAATTACAAAAATCTTTTTATTTAATCCGGCAATAAGAAAAAATAATTCATTAAATGCTTTAATAAAATATACCACAAAACACCTTTTCACAAAATTTTTCCACTAATTGTTTTTACAATTTTTAGAACTTATCACATTTAAATTTTTACAACTTTTGTTCACTTATTTTCACTAAATTTGATCTTAACAACTGTCCGTACACCAGCATTAAGCCCTCCTGTACTGTTGGGCTGAGCGCAGCCATCCGAAGGCTGAATCGAGGTGGTCTTGTAGCGTACACCCTCCTCGAGCAAGCTCGTTAGTGGCTCGTTAGTGGTTAGTCTCTCCGGATACCAGGCGAGGAGTCCTAGGTTGGCATTAGAAGCGAGTCCTGCTGCTTCAGTTTCCCCTTTATAGGCAAACGACCACCGTCCGGAACACCTCTTCCTTCTCTCCTTCTTCCAGAGAGTTGCCAAGGCAAGTTTGACAGCACTCGCACACCTTCGACGTACTCAATTTACTCAAACTTCTCATTGTGCCTGAGTGCGAGTACTCAGACACCACTCGCGCTGAATGCACTGGATTATACCCACCACTGCAACTTCTTCTTACTGGAGTGACTTGGAGATTCACAGCGACACTCGCAAAAACACTCATCGCATTCTTCAGGAAGCCAGCAACAAGTCTGAAAGAATCAAACACTCATCCTCTTGTCGAGTGCCTTCAGAACTCCAAGCTCCACACAGCTAACTCTCTCAGAGTAGTCGACTCTTGGAGTATGTGTGGAGAGTTGATCGTAGCACGAAAACACAGCACCTGGAGGTTGATAACTGAATCCTGGGTACTGGGACCTCACTACAAACTATAGAGTCGGTCGCTCCTGATGCCAGGTGTAGCGACTCCCTCCGTGCACCTCCAATAATCTTCCTGTGATTCTTGCACTCACTACAAGAAGTCAGCCACAGAGGTCCAGCGGTGTGGGACACTCATCGCCTTGCCGAGTCCCCCAAGACTTCCAAACTCAACATAGCCATCTCTTCCAGAGTCGTCGACTCTTGGAAAATAAGTAAAGGATCTATTCTAATCCTTAACACAACAATAGGAGGTTGATAGCCGAATCCTGGGTACTGGGACCTTGCTACAAACTGTAGAGTTGGTCGCTCCAGATGTCAGGCGTAGCAACTCCCGTGCACTTCATTTCTGCTTCCTCTACATTCAAGTAAGGCATGGAGTGTTTGTTGAAGGTGCCTGCAGTCTCTTTTTCCTCTCCATCTCCTTCCTGAAAAGAAAGGATAATTAACCACAAAGTAAATTGTCGTTTTCAGGAGAAAGTTAGACTTACATCTCCCTTATAAAATTACTCAATACTTATCTGGAAACATCCCCTTGAACTCCTGCTTGGTCTTTCCTTATCCTCCACCTCCAGTTAATAAAAATGTGTCTTATTAAACTATAGCCTGGACTCCGGCGTGGCCGAGCTACTAGTTGTCAGCTGTACGGTTTACGCTGGCTACAGCGAGCAGCCCAGTGCGCACCTAAGCCGCCGCTCGGGCAGCTCGTAGCCTAGTAGACACGGCGCGTGTTTGAAGGGCGTCTTGAATACGCCCTTCCTTGCGCTTACGGTCACGAGACCGTAATAAATTGGAAACTCATGTATTAAGGGACGGGGGTTTAAGAATACACTTTTATATTCGTCAATTAGTTGTTTTTAATTATTTTCTCTTCCTTTTTGCACCTCAGAGCGGATTATCATAAACCACACTGCACAAGAGCGGGCCCGTACGGGACGTGCAGCGCGGTGGGGTTTTTCACTTTCCACTCCGTCACTTTGCCGCGTGAACAAATAAAAAGAATAATTGCGTGCACCGAGCGACTATATGCATTAGCATACAGTTACGTGCAACGCACGTAACATGTTATTACATTGTTTTTCATACAGATTACTGTCTAGCCATTCTTTACATTAGGTTTTAAAAAAAGTTACTGATCTGCTACACTTCCTCCACTTCTGTTTGAATGATGTGATAAAATTTTTAGCAGTGCCAGGAGTTACAATGAACTTACATTTTAGAGCGAAATCTTCTATTAATGCGCATACTTCATTCGAATTTTTAATTGTAACATATATCAAAAGAAAATTTTCGTAGAAGTTTCGCTTACTTGAATCTAATTTATACAAGTAAAAAAAAATATAGTATGTACAAAAATTCGTAAATAAAACGCATTTCAGGTAACAAAAATTAGTTTTTTAAAAATACTTACTTATTTCACTGATTATTATATTAACATTTTAAAGTTTTGTTGATTTTTATAAATTACTAACAAACGGTAATTTATACTTATCCGATTTGAAGTTAGAGTGCTCTAAAGTTAGGTGCGGGGCAGTTTTATCTCCTATCCCTTTGAATACTGTCCAGCGTGTATAATGTGTGCGGTTTTTTACTCCCGTATTTACATTTGCAAATATTTGCAGAAGGGACTTTAATAGATTTTTTATATACGTATAACACTTCAAAATCCCGTTGGTTTTAGGTCGAATCAAGTAGAACTTCAAAAACTACGCAATAATAATTATTATTTTTTATTTCAAAAAATGAAATTTTTATCGTACAATTAATTGCTAGCCTTTGATTATTAAGTGTTTAGAAACAAAAGTTTTCATTTAAATTTCATTAAACAGGAGTATAAGTAGTAGAAAAAATTAAATGGAGACAATCAATTAAAAATTATAATCTAGAAAGCTATACTACGAAATAGAAAAAATATTAATAAAAGAAGATCAACATTTTATTATTCTAGTGGTAGCCTCGCCGAGCGCCGAGTCCACCGACTTCCCCTATCTGTACGCATGCTGCGCAGCGTGTAGAGGATGAGTCAGTAGCTCCTCAGAGCCTCTTCTTTTTTTCCACCTATTGAACAGCTTACCGACCTCCTTGCGTAGACTTCCCAATTTAGGATTCCACCAGGGTGTCGTTTTGCCCTGTTTGCGCTTTGTTGGTCTGCAGCTATCCTCGAAGGCCCCTATTATGGCGTTTTTTATTCTTGCCACAATACCTGTCAATCTCCTCCGCACTATTCAACCTACCTACCTTGTCTGGGAGTTTCTCCCTTAGACGACAGCAGTACAAATCCCAGTTTGTCTTCCATCTGATCATCCTTAGTCAAATCCCCCAACACGAAGCGGATCTGCTCGTGGTCAGACATGGAGATCTCTCTCGATACTCTCCATCCCCGAATCTTAAGGAAGATACCCCTTGTTGCCAAAGTAATATCTATGAATTCCTCCCTCCTGTTGTTTCTGAAAGTCAGAACCCTGCCTCTGTTGACGATGTCGAGTTCCGTCGTGCAGAGATACTCCAAGAGCTTCTCACCTCGGTCGTTGCAGTTTAAGCTGCCCCAGACAAGATGGTGTGCGTTTGCATCGCACCCTACTATAACTTCTCTACCTCTCCTTTGGCAGTCTTCTATCAACGCCCTCACCTCCTGTGGGGGTGGTGAGTTTGTTGAGTCACTAGGGAAGTACGCCGAGGCTAAGATAACCTCTTCCTCGGCTCCTCCCTCAGTCCTTCCCTTCACTATAATTGTAGTGAGATCTTTATGGCAGTGAAGGGGCCAGATCTCCCCCTGGACGCCTTTTAGGAAAATGCAGGTGCGCACCCGCCCCTCTCTCGCCGCCCGGAAGAGCCGTCCACAACCCCCTAAACCTACCACCCTTCCACTCGCGTTGGTCCATGGTTCTTGGATCAAGGCGATGCCTGTCTGCATCTCCGCCATGCACTTCGCTAGAACCGCTGAAGCGCTTTTGCAGTGATGCAAATTAATTTGCACGAAAGTAATTGTGGCTCCTGCCTTGATTGCATTGGTCATAATTCCTTCCTTTTTTTTTTTTTTTTTTTTTTTTTAAATTAAGGGACAGCTCCCCCGGCTGTCGATGTCTGAGCGGACTGCCCCGCCCTCGCCTCCTCTTCTGGCTCTTTGTTCCCGTGGAGCACAGCGTGCGCCCTGCTGGCACCACAGAAGGGTCGGAAGCCTAGCGCTCTAAGCGCGTCAACTCCCGAATCCTCCATGAGCAGGCGCACCGCTGCACAGTGGGACCAAACCACGAAAAAGTGATCAAAATCCTGATTCCACTGGATTTTGGTCTAAAATAAAAAAAAAACACGTGTCACT
The DNA here is from genome assembly GCA_018906775.1 of Sycophila sp. Sp_5. Taxonomy (NCBI): domain Eukaryota; kingdom Metazoa; phylum Arthropoda; class Insecta; order Hymenoptera; family Eurytomidae; genus Sycophila; species Sycophila sp. Sp_5. The sequence goes on from JACCID010000340.1 coordinate 42,584, forward strand.
TATTTTTTATCGTACTACAATAATCCGTGCTCGTTCAGTGTGTGTGTGTGTGTGTGTGTGTGCGTGCGTGCGTGCGTGCGTGCGTGCGTGCGTGCGTGTGTTTGTGTGTGTAAATGCAAAAGTTGTAGGGTTCAGAGGGGGAAATTGGTATTTAAAGTTTTTCTCAACCTAGCTTGATGCGACTGCAGAGGTCAACTGGACCCCATGACATAACATCATGTTTGAATGTAAAATTTTCCGCTCTTTTAATTTCCGAGGTCAAAAGTTGGTGTTCCTATTTAAAAAAACTACTTTGACTTTGAAATGTCCTTGAAACTTGACCCCAAGGTCATGGTCAAGGTCACCATTGGATTTCCTCCTCTGAACCCTACAACTTTTACATTTAACGTTTTTTTCCATCTCCCGTACTTTTCGAGATATTTGCCTGGGGCAATTAAAATGAATCACCCTGTATATAAAAACTATTTCAATTATTTCATGTATGTTCGTATATATTAAAATGTTTCATAATATTTTAATAAATCCATAGTAAAATATAAATAAAGATTATTTTATTATTAAAATTATGATATTATTTTATTTTCACGATTTTTATTTCTCTACGTTATGAACGCTTTTTTGAATAATTGACAAAATATAAAAACGGTTTTTGGTACTTTTTCGATTAGATGCATAGTTTTTAAGAAAAAAAAATGATTAACTTTTAAAATTTGTAAATTTTCAGAATTTTTTCCTCCAAAACGATTAAATCGCTTATTTTTCTTTTTATGCAGAAATGGTTTGATTTTTTATTTTTTAAATTGTTTACTTTTTACGGAACAATATCTAAAAAATAATACATACAATATATTAATAATATATTTATTGAAATAATTAGGATTAATTATTTAACTAACTAAATGAAAATGTGAATTTGACTATTATCGCGATGTAATAATCATGTCCAGGAATCTGTTTTACCAACATCGATATTTTGACAATTATTCAAAAAAGCGTTCATATCGTAGAGAAATAAAAATCGTGAAAATAAAATAATGTCATAATTTTAATAATAAAATAATCTTTATTTATATTTTACTATGGATTTATTAAAATATTATAAAACATTTTAATATATACGAACATACATGAAATAATTGAAATAGCTTTTATACATAAACACACTCACACACACACACACACACACACACACACACACACACACACACACACACACGCACGCACGCACGCACGCACGCACGCACGCACGCACGCACGCACGCACGCACTCACGCACGCACGCACGCACGCACATATACACTGAACGAACACGGATTATTGTAGTACGATAAAAAATAAGTGACACGTGTTTTTTTTTCATTTTAGAACAAAATCCAGTGGAATCAGGTCTTTGATCACTTTTTCGAGGTTTGGTCCCACTGTGCGCTGTCTCCACAGTGCCCTTCGCATCATCCTTTGCTTGCCAGGAGGCGGCGACCCTCCACTCCCGGACCTGCAGCGTTTGGTTCAGCAGGCCCAGTCGTTTCAGTACCGCCTCCGCAACATGCTCGCCTTTGACGTAAATCGTCACTTTCTCCATCTTCTGGAGGTTGCTCTGCTCCACAACGCGGAGCTTAGCCCCCTCCTATGGAGTCCAGTTGGAAACATTGCCCTCCAGCCAATTCTTGTCTGCCGGGGTGGCGCAGAAAAAAATCTGCGCCCCCTCAGCAGCCAATTGTCCCTGAAACAGGGGATGTGGCGGTGAGCTATGTTGTCGATAGCTTTCTCTATTAATCCGACGACCAACGTCCCCTGTGCCTCCGTCAGGCGTATCTCGGAGTACAGTTCAGGGACGACCGCCAACTTGAGGTCATTGGCCGTCGCCTGGCTGTACGTGGGTGCTGAGCCCTCATGTACTTTTTTGAATTGCCGGGGGGTAGAGTCACCGGATGACCTATCCTCCCGGCTCCTTTTTAAGGAATCCCCAGGGACCCTCAGGGGAGCGGCACCTTCAGCGATGCAGGCTGGCTTTGTCGCTACCCTTGCCGGTGCATCTTGGCCCGCCCGCTTTCGCCTCCTTTGCCGTCTCTTTCTTTCGCCCCCCGTGATCCTTTTCTTCTTCAATTTAGCAGTGTCAGTCGGCGCGCCCGAGGCCAGCGATAGCCCACTGCCCGAACGACAGTGGAAGACCGCCTCAGCCGGTGCACTGACTTCCATCTGCATGACCTTTCCTTCCCCACTAGTCCCGGGACCAGAAAACCCGCTTTCCTTTGTGCTATACTTAACTCGCTTTCCTTGTTTGTGCTATTCATGGTTAATAGATGTATGGTTATGGGTGGAATGTAAAAGTGTGTGTGATGTTGTGACGGTTCACGAGCCCCGGTGAAACGCAGACGTGACACTACCAAAATGCCCTTCGGCAGCTTCATCCCGCAACAGCGCTGTGGCCTCGGATGAGCCCCCCTCTCCGATTCAGCAGGGCCCTACCCGGTCGCCATCCGGCACTACTAGACCGTAGGAGATTTTTCGCCAGATGATAGGGCAGCCGGTCCGATCGGCTACACCGTGACCTGGGACCCTGTCCTGTCTGGCGGCCTTGCCGTGTCATCCTAGTTTTTTCCCTGTACCCACAGCATTGCACCAAGACGCTACCCTCTCCAGGCTAGCAGCGGTCCAGCCTACGCCACGAGAGCTCTCCGCCGTGTAAGTGTGTGTGTGTGAGTGTATCGTTAGGCCCCATCCGACCACCATGAGGGTTGTTCCTTGGTCCTCTCGTCAGCCTCAGCCACATGTTTCCCCACCTTAAAGGCAGGAACGAGCACCCCTTGTCCCGGGGAGGCGCCTTGAAGGCCACCAGTGCCTTCAGGTACGTCCCTGGCAGTCTCCCATCATGTAGACACCACATCCAGTGAAGAGCTCTTTTTACGGGGATTCCTACTCATCCACCGAAGAGCCCTTTTTACGGTGATTCAATCAATCACGTGAAGAGCCCTTTTTACGGGGATTCCGTCCCAGTCACACTCCTGTCAGACGGTGCAAGGGTAAGTGGCCCAAACGGTCTGACGAGATTTAAGCCCTTTGACCATCGTCAAGGACGCACAACCCATAGAAAGGGATTATTATAGATTAGTGTGGTGTATTTTTAGTAGATTGTAAGATACTTGATTTTTACCTATTAAGTCTCGTATTGTAGACATTTCATGTTTACTTTCGAGCTTAAATAATTTGATAAAAACACCAAAAAAGATTTTGTCAAAATTTTTTAAAAAAAAATTGTACGTTCTCTTTGAATGAGGAACATTTAATTTTGTAAATTGATTTTGTAAAGTTCATTCTTCTGGAGAAAAAATAATGATGCTTTACAAAATAAAGATGTTTTCCACTGATCCTCCAAAATCGCCCGATCAGCAGCGACCAATCAGCACGGTGGGAAATTTATAAAATACAGTTACATTTGTATAAAAATTAGCATTTGTATACAAAATTGCAGTTTTATACACTGGATCTTGGAGAGTTGGATGGATGCGTGAAGTTATGATTCAGTAGTTGTAACAAATTGAATTTTTACCAATACTTAACAATGACCTTGCGGGCTGTGAAGCAATTAAATGCCACAATAAATGCTTCAGAAGTATAATCATCGGCTAGTTCTAAGTATATCGCTTTGGTTGCCATGCACACGAATGCGCGCACGTATAATTTAAAGTTCCTTTTACACGTGCCTTATTCAGTTTTTCTTTGAAAGGCCCTGCATAATCAACTCCACTTTTTTCAAAAGGAATAGCGCGCTGAACTCTCGAAGCGGGGAGATCTCCCATCATTCGATGGTAGAATCGTGCGGTATAGCGCAAAGACTGCACACCATTACGAAATATACGTCTACCAGTAGTACGATGTTTAAACTCCAAACCTGTTGCCGTAGCGTGGCTAAAGTCAGTTGCGTGCCACCATGAAGAGAGAACTGATGCTCTCGACGAATTAATAAAATTGTCAACGTACTTGAACGCGGTAGTATGCTTTTTGCAGAGATTAGTGCATTTTTGAGTCTGGTGACTTTGGATTATTGAATTCAAGTCCACGAGAGGGTGATTGACATTTAGCCTTTTTTTACCTGCTGCGATATGCTTATATTCTACGGTTAAGTATCGTTTTTGTGTAATATAGTAACAAAATTTTAGCGAATTTTCTCTTTTTATTGAACTGTTCAATTCATTGGAGTATTCTGTACCCACACGTACAAAAGGTAATAGAAGAATCTTAATTCTATTTTTGGCATCAGAGCTTCATCTATGGCTTGACTTTGCAACGAATCTTAAACAATAGGCAGTAGCTGTAGGTAGTAACTCTTTATGCCTTTGCTAGCTCAATACTTTTGTATTTGAGGTCAGTTTAAATCAACATGTATCTCACGGGCTTTATGATTTGCAGCTAAGTAAAACTTTACGATAATCCAATTAGCAATGTTAAAATTTAAATCGTCTTATTCTTGAGTACATTGAACTATATCTATTGTGAAAAACGTTGATCCTCTCCACCACATTGCATTACTTTGCAGACTAAATGCTTGAATTCCTCAAAAGATTATATCAGCGGGATTCTCTCGGAACTTTACATGATGCCAAAGGGCCTAAGGGAGATGTATGCATCTCCGAACATCGATTTCTTACGAAAATGTTCCAACGCGAAATTTGACTGCGTCTAAGTATTGCTTAGTTAGCCCAATGCGCAATAGAGCCTAGTGACCAATATACTCAGTGTCTTTGCGGGGGCAACTTTAGATTTTGTTAACTGAAGAGAAGTAAGCTTACCATAAGAGATTTCAGAATAAACCTAAAACTTAATTTTTTCTATATAAAAAACCGTTCACAGTGATCTTGAAAGAAGGAAAATTATGATTAAATGTATCCAAAATCGCCTGACACGGAAAGTTTCTATATGTTTTATAGATTCAAAATCTGCAAAATTCCAAATTCCAAACTGATCCCTTTCATGAGATATCAATATTTTTATCAAAACGGGACTTCACCTTGCAGTCACCTAAATCATACTTTCAAGTTATTACATATGGAACGTTTAAAATGTAATTGACAATTATTTTACATTCTGCAGGTTGTAACAATAGTTACAATTACCACTTTTGGCATTACCCAGGACAAACGACGGGGACGTAATGGTTATATGGTCCCATTTTTTTTTAAAACTTTTTTGCGGGTTGTAATGCTGTGCTGATGATGCGGGGCTCGGTACTGGCTAAGTCGTCTCACCGCTATGAGCTCTCAATCCAGCAGAGGAAAATGCACTGCGGCCAAAATAACAGTAAAGATTTTTAAAAATTAAATCAGCGGCGTCGCACGGAACATCACAGTTAAACACTAATTAAAATTAAGTTTTTAGCTTTCCGAAGCCTTCATTAATGAGGGATTAATGAGGCGGATAGAAGAAAGTAATTTATCTTCGTCGAGCCGTTCTGCTGCACAAGAATTTTGTGTTCTAGGCACGTGGCAATCGAGCTAGGCGAGACGGAGAGAGAGAGAGAGAGAGAGAGAGAAAGACGGAAAGTGAGGAAGCGGAACGTCGTAGCTGAGATGACTGTAGCTGCAGGAGACGGCTTGACGGTGCTTCGACAGCGCACGCAACCGAGGAGAAAGACGGCGCGAATAAGACGCGCGATGCGCGCTTCGCATGAGAGAGAGATCGATCTCAACTTTTATATGTCGTAGAAGGAAAAAAGACGGCGCGATCAACGTGGAATCGCCGGGGCTTTCATGCTAGCTGCTCGCCTCTGCAAAGGCGAGTAGTCGCGTTTCCGCTGGCGCGTTACTTCAGCCAAGTGCCGTAATAAGTTGCGTGCTCGGTATCGGCGCGTCAACGACCTCCCTTAAAGTTCTGAGTTGGTCGGACAAGTACCAACACAGTAGTGCATAGGCACCTAATGCCCTTTCTTATTTCCATCTTCGTAAGTCCGCTTGCGATAAGGGTTTAGAAGTTTGTTCTAATGAATAGACGCGATAGTATACCGTGGTTGTAAATTCAACAAAACCACGTTAGTCCCCAGTGTACAGTGCGGGACTTGAAATACTATATTACAGATGAATGTACTTTTTATTTGCTTATTATTTTTATTTTTGAAAAACAAAGAGAAAGGAATCAGTAAACCCCTAAATGCGTATTATTTGTATAAAGCAGTAAGTCGCCCTGTATTTCTGCTGTTTTTTAATTGATTTACGATCAAAATATAATTCGTTTTAAAGTGGATCAGCAATGCTTTCCTAAATTTTCATTTCATAACCAAGCTATAAAAACAGAGTCGAGGGGTTGGGAGAAAGGAAAGGTAATAATGATGGTTTTAACATTGAAACTGTAAGAACAGATTCAACGTGGAAGCCAACCAAATTTTACACATTTATATCTGTTTTGTACATTATGTAAAAGATCAATGGTGTTTATTTATATTATATGAAAATCACAAGATCGTGGACCGGAATGGGAAATAAACATAAATTACAAGTCTGGTCAGACCGGTCTTTATTTTGATATAAATGTTTAAATGTATTAACTCCTTGTCCTGAACGGTTTATATTTTCGGACTTATCTTTTCGTTTGAATAAAGGGTTGAGTGTTGGCTCTCCCGTACCAGGACCTTGGAGCAACAGCAGCGTCGTGATTAACTTGACGGCCAAAAGTCTTCACCTTTTAAGTCTGGTAGCGTTCGCCTGGTGATGACCCCGTCTTGGAGAGTTCCACTACTTGGAGAGGTCGAGCCAACCGGGTCCTGGACGGAAGAGAGCGAACCTTCCTTCTCTCGCATTTTTAAGCGTCGAGCACTCTTTCCTCAGCCACCTTCCTACGGGAGACACACTGACCGCATAATCATCGATCGATAACAATGAGTAACTCCAGGAAAGTAGTTACAATTATTTGCGTAATAATATGGCAGTGATTTTAAATTCTTCATTTATTGTCATATCTTTTCATAGAATTATGTTTTAAAAAGTAATAATAGCAAGTTTATACGAAAAAGGCATTTTTACATTTATGTAAATTCACTTTGATAAGAAAAAATATTCCGGAAAACGATGCATCCGCAGAGCCTTTTAGCCTTTTACCATTTCTCGATATTTTGAATAATTATTCCGGAATGCTTTTTTGATAACCGTGTATATGTCAAAAATTATAGATTTTTCAGAACTTTTGTTTTTTATTTTTCAGATTTTTTCACAACTTCAGAATCTTATGGAATTTTTAGAAAAAATAATTTGTTTAGACCAGTATTCTTCATTTCTACTGTCACTTAATAACGCTGTTTAATTTACAGGATAAGAGAATAACAGTAGTGGATGCTCTAGCGCACCCGTATTTGGATGAAGGACGGCTGCGATATCATTCCTGCATGTGCTCGTGCTGTTATACAGCAAGTGCTGGAATAAGGCAATACACTGGAGAATTTGAACCAACTACACCTCATTCTTTTGATGACCTTTGGGAACGAAAACTGACGAGCGTTCAACAAGTCAAAGGTGAGCTTCAATAATTGAGAGAAGTTTTATATTCAAAATAGAAAATTGATGTTTTTTTAGCTATTAATAAATACTACTAATTGTTGGGTGTGAAACGCGCAACTGTATGCTCCTGCATAGAGTCCCGAATCACACACGCAATCGTTATTTCTGAGTACGCGGAAAACGTAAAAACCGCGGTTGCGTCACACGTCCTATACAGGCCCGCCCCTTTTGCAGGATGTGGTTATGGGTGGTCGTTCCGGGCTGGAGTCTGGAAGTGGTTATAAAAAATTAAACTGTAGTATTATGTTACCTGGTGGTTTATTCGGGAATATCCTAAGCTTACACGAATTTTCCCTATTCTAAATCTTGAAGTTTTCTTTTGCGGTTATGTGTCCCCGAGTCGCGTTCGCACCGGAGCGGAAAAAGAAATTGGGTGCGGAGGGGAGAAGATAAAGAAAAAGGGAGGAAAATACGGGGGAAGAATCAGGTGGTTTGATTCTCCACAATTGACCAAAAGGACCTCCAGGCGCTTTATGGTTCGTGATGGTTGCGTTACGGGGGTATCCTACAAGGATTCTCCTTGAGCCCCTGGTGTTGAGTTCGAGGCTTGGAGATTCTCGAATCGCTGCAGAGACGCCCAGTGATTGTTGCGCGAAGGCTCCAATGCCGAGTAACCTCGAGGATTACTCACATGAGTTCTTCGTTGCGTCAGCGGGGCGTTGGGGGTGGTAATTCCCCTCGAGCTCTCGTGAAACGTCGGCCTCCAGTGCAAAAAGGAGGTAGTCCCTTGCTTCGTCCAACAGTTGGATGCAGAAGGCTTGAAACCTGCTAAGCACTTGCCGGTAATATGCAACTTGGTGGGGTAGCTAGAGGTCTAAATTGAGTAGAGAAGGAGGGTAAGGCGACTGAGAAGGTGGCGAAGTAGAGGAAGCAAGGGTTGGGATCGCTCCGGACTCCGCTTTCTGAGTCAAGCTCTCTCTCTATCCAGGGTAACGTACGAGCGCGTGGGTGAGAGAGGGAGCGCACTAGCGCTGCGCTCTAACGCGTGAGTGTGAGAGAGAACGCACTAGAGACACGCATTAGCGCGTGGGTGCGAGCGAGAGCGCACTATAGATGCGCGTCAGCGCGTGAGTGCGAGCGAGAGCGCATTAGCGCTGCGCTCTAACGCGTGAGTGCGAGAGAGAACGCACTAGAGACGCGCACGAGCGCGTGGGTGCGAGCGAGAGCGCACTAGCGCTGCGCTCTAACGCGTGAGTGCGAGAGAGAGCGCACTAGGGACGCGCACGAGCGCGTGGGTACGAGCAAGAGCGAACTAGCGCTGCGCGTCAGCGCGTGAGTGCGAGAGAGAACGCACTAGAGACACGCACGAGCGCGTGGGTACGAGCGAGAGCGCACTATAGATGCGCGTCGGCGCGTAGGTGAAATGAGAAAGATGGATGCGCACACGTGCGTTTACACCCGGCTCAGAGACGCGACCCCGCACTGTTGGCTTTAACAACGATTGCGGCAGATCTGGGACGACGCCGCACTGTCCTTCCCTTATTTTTTTAGCGCGACTAATACTTAGATAAATAAAATTTACGCATAGGAAATTCGCGCAACGTTTGAATTACAATTAGACGACGAAAAGCAAAATTACAAGGAAACCCGAAATACTTTCACGAAAACGCCTTCTTCACATCAAAATATTTTTTTAGTAACTTTTATTAATTATTACGCTGATCTTTTTTAAAATATATATAGTAAATTTTACCTTATGGTAATCCTCGGCGACGCTGCTTCCAAGGGCGGGAGAAATTCGTTGGGAGGAACAGGTGTCCCTTTTTATTTAATTAAATTGCTTGCCGCGGTTGCACCCTGGTCTCCGGCTCCAAAGGCAGGGATCCTGAACTCACGTGGTAGACCGAAGCAAGAAAAACGAAAAGAAAACGAAAACGAAAACTAGATTCCACGGCGAATGTACGAGGCGTCGACAGGCACGTCCGTATTACTCGTCGCTGGGCAAGAGAGTGACGCCGCGTCGGGACGCAAGTACCTCCCCCAACGTACCTCCGACTTGGCTTCTCCGTCGCACTCATAGGGAAAATCCTAATCGCTGCGACGAAGTTTGCAGTCAGAAGTGTTGGCGCGGCACTTCCCTCCCCCGCATTCCTTCACGTGCGGCGTGGAATTGGATATCTTTCTGGCCTTGAAGTTTTCCATAGTCCAAGTCCAGAAAGATTCGAGTCCGATGATGCAAATTTAATTGAGTTAAATTATTAAATTTTGTATTTATTTCCCCTTTTTTTTCGATCCATAACACTAATAGTGTTCTAAAGAAACATGTAACGACTCACACAAGCGCCTCTAACCTGACAACCAAATTTTATATTGAAATAGAAGTTTTATATTCAAAATAGAAAATTGATGTTTTTTTTTAGCTATTAATAAATACTACTAATGGTGTTCTAAAGAAACTTGTAACGACACACACAAGCGCCTTGATATCGGCAACCTGTTTCGATACTATAAATTCGGCAATATGACGCCGTGGCGCGATAGTGCGAATTTGAGAGTGAGAGAGAAGGCGAGATGCCGCCGGGGTATAAAATCCGGCATTTTGCCTCGTTTCTTCCAGCTGCACAGTACGCGCAGCTTGGTAGAGCGAGAGCGGAGAATCCGTTCATTAAGCCCAAGGGTCTCCAAAAGGAAAATACACTTGACTGCACGATTAGTCAATGCGACTAGCGGGTCTACCTTTCTCTCTCTCTCTCTCTCTCTCTCTCTCTCTCTCTCTCTTAAGATTTTTTAATAATAATTATTGTAATTTAAAATGAAATAAACAAATAATTTTAAGTAAATTTTGATTATATGATTGAGAGAATAGAAATCTCCCTTCCTCAATGTGTAGAAAGTGGGAGTGAATTTTCTTAGGCTTGTCCTTGTCTATGCATGACTTGGATGGTCGGGAATCCTCCCCTAGTGAACTCGCCCGTTTATGCATGACGGGTGGTAGCTAAGAGAGTAACCTTAAAATACATTCTTATCGCGTATTATTGACTAGAGTCCAGAGACACGAATCGTTTTACAACAGACGTGAGAAATTTAATTATTATATCACAAATTTAAATTCTTTGAACGTCACATAAAAACATGGCGCCCGAACAGGGACTCGAGTTTGTAAAAACGTGATAAGATATAAGAAAAACTTTGTAATAAGCAACCGGCTTAACCTTTAGAGGTCGGGGAATTTCGGAATTTTCAATTTCTCAGTATTTTCTATAAAAAACACAGAATATGTGTCTCTAATATTGAGAAATACTCATATGTAAAGTGTCTATCCATGGTCGAGCCACTATAGTGGCTTTCCCGTCCCCTACAGGTTAATAAATCTAGAATCATTAAGAAAACAAATCTTGAAAATTATTGATAAATCTTTTTGCCATTAGAGTCATTTAACATAGATCGTAAAAAGAAGCATAAAAGGAGATCGGAACTCCACATGTTGGAAATTACTACAGAAACAAATATAGAAACACTTGATAATACGCAAAAAAAGCGATTTGATTGGGAAGTGGCGGTAACAAAGGAAGTCAAGCATATTTACGAAAACCAACGGGACATACAACTCGAACTCGACAAGTTGAGAACTTCTGAGAACGTGCCCACTATTAAAGAGAAATTAGATTACGCGTTATAATGAATTGCAGAAATAGGCGCAGACATTGATCAAAATAAAATTCGCATTTTAAATTTAGTGTTCGATAAAAGTTCGATAACACTATAAGAAAAAAGGGACGTAAAAGAAGAGCTATATCTTGGAAAAGAAACGTGGTACAAAAATTCTATGAGAAGCATTTTAAAGTATTTGTAAAAACCTTTCAAAATAGATGTCTTAGAAAATTTTCGCAGTGTTTTATCATATTAAAAAATTAATTCGAAAAAAAATAAAATAACAAATATTTTGAATTATACTTTTGTTAAAATAATTTTGAGAGTACAGTGAAAAAAATTTTCAAAAAAATATTAATTAAAGTACTCTAAAAGAGCCTTCATTTTTATTTTTTAACTTTCTTTTTCCATTATTTTTCGCGAAGTTAGGAGGTTTCAAAGATAGTGATCTCACTTATAGAGGCGTTCAAAATTTCGATAACGCTTGATTCATCGAAAAAAAATGTTAAAAGGAAATTCTAAAAATTGCATTTTAAAATACTTGTCCTAACCTTTTATAATCAATTATTATTAATATTTGGAGAGTTTTTGGTCATGTTTGAAAAATTATTTTATATCTAAACGTTATTAAGGGGGCCAGCCTGGGTTGAATTGAAAAAATACACTTTCCAGTTTAATAGGTATAACAATTGTATTCATCACTTTTGATTGCTGAAACTTTTTACCCTTTAACTACTCGCACAATTTAAGCTATTTATTCATTATTAAGACCCAAACAGTGTTATTTACCTCTAGTATTGTTCCATCAAAAAAATTTAAATTTTTATTTATTTGTCCACTTGCCATAGCTTTTCTCTCAATAAAGTAACTTATATGTAACCGGACCAGGTTTAAAATACTCTTCATTACCTGAACTACAGATTTATCGGATCACTTTTCTGAAAAAATTACATAAAAGGTTATTGTGGACACTTTATGTCCAAAATGTTAGGCAATTACTAATATTTTGCACGAAAATGGATATAAAATGATATTTCAAACATGACCAAAAACTCTCCAAATATTAATAATAATTGATTATAAAAGGTTAGGACAAGTATTTTAAAATGCAATTTTTAGAATTTCCTTTTAACATTTTTTTTCGATGAATCAAGCGTTATCGAAATTTTGAACGCCTCTATAAGTGAGATCACTATCTTTGAAACCTCCTAACTTCGCGAAAAATAATGGAAAAAGAAAGTTAAAAAATGAAAATGAAGGCTCTTTTAGATTACTTTAATATATATTTTTTTGAAAATTTTTTTCACTGTACTCTCAAAATTATTTTAATAAAAGTATAATTCAAAAAATTTGTTATTTTATTTTTTTTCAAATTAATTTTTTAATATGATAAAACACCGCGAAAATTTTCTAAGACATCTATTTTGAAAGGTTTTTACGAATACTTTAAAATGCTTCTCATAGAATTTTTGTACCACGTTTCTTTTCCAAGATATAGCTCTTCTTTTACGCCCCTTTTCTCTTATAGTGTTATCGAACTTTTGAGCGATACTGTAAATGCAAACTTTTAAATGAAATTAAATGCTTTAAGCCCGGATTCGGTAGATAAGGAAGACATCAAAATTCTTCCAAAAAATTGGACGGAGACTTTTGATGAAGTGACAATAAATTTAAATAAATAAATTTTTGAGTTGCATGAACGTGTTACGGAACCGACGGAAATAGTAGAAGCATCTCCATCTAATCCCGTAGCGTCACATTCGCGTAAAATCAAGATCAATGTACCTAAATTCAAAGGACTTGACGGTGAAAGTCCCATTCGATTCATTAGCCAATTAGAACAATATATAAAATTTATCAAACCAACAAGTTCTGAACTGCCATGCTTGATTGCACAAACTCTTGAAGAATCGGCTAAGAAATGGTGGTATTTACAACACCAAGATATAAAAAAAATCGATGATTTTGTCAATATGTTCAGGGAACACTACTGGAACGCATCAACCCAGAGAACAGCTAGGCGAAAGATCGAATTTGGTCGATATAATGCATCCGGAAAACAAAGTAGAGTCGAGTACGCGATTAATATTTTTAGCATGATCAAAGAACTAAATATCGCAGAATCAGACAAGGAATCAATTGATCGTATACGAGATCACTTCGATACCACAATACGTCACGCGCTGCTCGGTCAGCAGATTCAACATAAGAGCGATTTATTTAAATTACTGGCCGAATTTGATGATGATGACAAAAAAGCACGACGAATTTAAATCGAAACGCAAATTCAGACAAATTTAGTAATTCAAATAGGAGCCAAACGAACAAGCCATGGGTAAACAAAAACGTAAATTCCATAACAACGAAAGAGACAAAGACACCCGTGAAAATTACAAAGATAAAAGACGAAAATGTAGTAAATTCAAATCAACGCATACTGGACCAATATGATGGCGAAGTCAGGATATTAGAGATCGACTTAGAAGACATAAAAACAAATAGCGAAAATCCGGGAAACGAGGATTAGTTGTGTCGCACAATTCGGATGTTCCTAGAAAGGAGGAACCACGTGGCACAACTAAAGAAATAAATTACGATGAGATTATTCATATCGAATCGATCCTCGTAGACTCAAGGGAGGAGTTATTATTTGATGTCGAATCAGACGGTTTAAATGTAGAAGTTAGTAAATGCCCCGAAATTAAAGTTGAAATTGAAAAAGTTGAAACTTACGCGTTAATAGACACGGATAGTGAGATTACCAGTATTTCTGTCGAATTTTTTAATGAAAAAAAACATGTGTTTCAAAGCTGTCCTACTTTTCCGATAAATGGAAAGATTATTAAATGCGCAACGGGCGCAAAATCAACCAAATTAAAATTTCAATTACTTTTAAATGTAAAACTCGGTGAGTCAGGAGTCTCTTTGGTTTTCATTGTAGTTCCACAACTTGTAAAATATTGTATTATAGGTTACGATTCACAGAAAGTTCTTATTTTTGAAAATGATATTAATGATTTTATTGTTCCTTATCGCGATGTCGTAAAACATTCAGAAGAATATTCGACAATGCAAATCCAACAGTCATATAATGATTTCGACGATGAGTTATATGATCAATATAATTTCGACTATCAAAACTCTAAGATAAGTTGTGATGACTGCGATTACTCATACAATCATCCAATAACCAAAGATGATGAGAAAATAAATGAATGTAAGAATTTAAATTACAAACAAACGTTATAATTAAAAAGTCTAATCATTGAATATAAAGAAATTTTCGAGAAAAAAAAAGGTCTATTATCAGTATATGAGCATAAACTTCAATTGAAAAGTAACCGGCCCACATGGAGTAAACCGTATCCAATCCCTTTAAACTATCGTGAAAAAGTGGACAAAAAAATTAAGCGAATGTTCGAATTCGGGATTATTCAACGATCGACTAGCCCTTTCTTAAATCCACTCGTGATTGTGATAAAAAAGGACGGAACGGTAAGATTATGTCTAGATGCAAGGAACCTAAATGATAACCTCGAAGACGATTTTAAATGTCCTCCGGGTCTTACTGAAGTATTCCAAAGACGCCGGGGTTTTTAATATATTACATGTTTAGATATGACAAGCGGATTTTGGCAAATTCCTTTAGATGATGACAGTTGAAAATATACTGCTATTCATATCGGTAACGTAGTTTACGAATTTTGCGTGGCAGCCTTCGGAATCAAAACAAGCAGCGCGGCTTTGATTCGCGGATTAGGTCTAGTTATGCACGACCTAGAATTCCTAGATACCTTTATTGATGATCTCAGGGTTACCACAAATAATTTCGATGAACATTTACAACATTTGAAACAATTATTTAAAAGATTATTAAAAAATAATTTATAACAATTAAATTTTGCAAAATCGCGATTTGCTTAAAAAGATGTCAAATATCTAAGACACGTTATTACCACACAAGGGATCAAACCGGAGCCAGAAAAAATCAATACTATAAAAAAGTTTAAAACCCCTATGAATATAAAAGAATTACAAGCATTTCTTGGCTTTATAAACTTTTATAATAAATTTGTGAGAAATTATTCACATTATTTAGTTCCAATGATTGAATTACTTAAAAAGAATAAGACTTTTGATTGGACTGAGGATCATCAACAAATGTTTGAAAAGGTAAAAGAAGCGTTTGATAAAGATATCATGATGCACTTTCCGAATACTCATAATCCATATATTTTGACTACTGACACTATTGACCGAACGATTGCGGCGGTTTTATCCCTAATTGATGATAATGGAGACGAGGGAATAATAAAATTTATAAGCAGGACTTTGAAAGGAAGCGAATGAAATTATTTCACGACTGAAAAAGAAATGCTGTCTATAGTTTGGTCCCTTTCTAAGCTAGATTCGTATTTACGGGGGGCTCCGAAAGTTGTAAACAGACGGACCACGAAGCATTAACATTTTTACGCACATGTAGATCTAATAATGCGCGGCTAAGAAGATGGAATCTCGCGATACAAGATTTTAATCTTTTCCCGAAATACTTGCCCGGTTTAAAAAATGCCATCGCAGATTATTTAACGCGATCCGGTTCGGAAGAAAATTTAAAACCCGTTGAGCAAGCTGACATTGTAATGTTAAATTATGCTAAAAACTATGCAACCAAATAAACAATCAATTCACGATTTTAAAAATTTGGAAAATTTACAAAGAAACGATATGTATATAATTAATATTATCGATAATCTCAAAAATGATAAATTGATTCATAGTTTTACGATAAAAGATGATTTAGCCTGTAAGATAACTGGCGAAAAATTAAAAATAATTATACTGCAAAAAATGTTAGAAAATTTGATCTTTCAATTACATTTGCAATATGGTCACGTGGGAGAGCGCAAAATAGATAAAATGTTGAATGAACATTTCTTTGCTCAAAATTTACGCAAACAGATTTATCAAATCTTGCGTACATGCGATACTTGTCAAAAAACAAAATATTTAACTATTTAGTTCAAAGAAAGATATCAAACGATCATTGCAATAAAACCTAATGATCTTCTGTCAATAAATTTTTATGGTCCATTGCTCACGTCTACGGGGGGGGGGGGTTGTAAATATAGTTTTACAACAATTGATGTATTTTCAAAATATGTACTTTTGTACGCATTAAAAAAGGCAACTACCAAAATACGGAAAGCCTTTAAAAATTATTAGCGATCACGGAACTCAATTCATTGCAAAAAACTGGTTAAAAACTTTAGAAAAGGAAGGAATCAAACCGATTTTTTCGTCCATCAGACACTCACAAAGTAATATTGTTGAGCGCGCTCATCGTTAGCTTCGTAGATTTTTTCGGACTTCTGTAAACAACCAGCATGGCGGCTGGGCGCGATATACAGGGTGTTCGAAATGTTCCGGACCCCCCACTTATAACATAAAGTAAGCATTTTGGAAAAAAATGTTAAATACAAAAGTTGTTAAGTTTTGAAGGTTGAACTAAATGATGACCTTGGATTTGTTATTGGTTATCATTTTCAAGGTCATTTAAAGGTCATCTTCAGTTTTTTAAATAGGGACCCCTATTTTTTATTTCAGATTCTGAAAGAGCACAAAATTTTACATCTGGATATGTATCCACGTTATGGCTCAAAATGACCTACAGAGGTCATTTAGTGGTTAAATGATTATTTAGTAACAGAAAGCCAAGAAATCCCGATTATTAAGAACGTTGGGTGTATTTGACGAAAAGAAAAAAAAAATTTCGTACTTTAATACTAAAGTACATAATTTGATTTTCTAGGACGAACTTTATGGTCACTTTAAAATTGGCCTTCATTTTTAAGGTCATTTGAAAGTTATCTTCAGCTTATTAAAAAGGGACTCATTTTGTATTCCGGATTCTGGAGGAGCATTAAATTTTAGGTCTGGAGATATGTACAATATCCACGTCATGGCTCGAAATGATCTACATAGGACACTTGGGGGTTATTAATTTCAAAAGCAAAATAATCTAACCGTTTTACATGAACAGTTTTTATTGCAATAATTTTTTGCAAGGGTTACGAGTTTCTACGCATGATTCATAGCATTTTCAGGATCGTTACTTGTACCTTAGAAGATTTTGCTCACTATTCTTTTTAGGAATCAGTTCATTTATAATTGTTAATTAACAATTGTTTACTCCTATTTACTTTTCTGTTTTCAAGAGTTAAGTGAAGTTCTCTTACTTCGAAATTCAGATAATTGTATTAATTTTCAATAATTGTACTTTTAATCGTAGTGAAAAATGGCACATCTTACTGAACGAGAAAGAATATCTTTGTTGATGATGCGATGGTGGGGTGATCAAGAGAGAGGTTACAAACAGGTACAGCGTTTATTCAATGAAACATTCAGAGTTGAAGAAAACAACCCTATTTCAAAAAGTACCGTAATTCGTACAATTAGACGTTTTGAAGAGAAAGGTGGTATTAAAGATCGTCCTAAATCAGGTAGATCCAAATCATCGTCTAATGATGAAAAGAGCTTAGACGTATTACAATCATTTATTGAGGACCCCCATTGCAGCATCAGACGTTGTGCACAACAGCATGAAATGGGAGCTGCATCTGTGCACAAAATTTTGAAACTCAACAAATGGCATCCTTTCAAATTAAAGTTGGTACAGGAATTATCTGAAGATGATTTTGATAGAAGGGTAGAGTTTTGTGATGTAATGATGCAAATGATATCTGATGATCCTTTGCTCCTCAATAACATTGTTTTCTCTGATGAAGCCACGTTTGAGTTAAGCGGAACAGTGAACAGACATAATTGTCGATACTGGAGTAACATCAATCCACTTTGGATGAGAGCGGACCACACGCAACATCCTGAAAAAGTAAATGTTTGGGCTGGCATATTTAATGGAAGAGTACTTGGCCCTTTCTTTATTGAAGGTAATTTAAATGCTGCAATGTATGAAAACATGCTTCGAGACCAAATTATACCTGCTATACGGAATTTAACGGGTGGAAATCTGGACGAAATTTACTTCCAACAGGATGGTGCTCCTGCACACTACGGTATTCATGTTCGCCGATATTTAGATGCAACATTTCATGATAGATGGATTGGGCGGAGAGGTACAATTGAATGGCCACCTCGGTCCCCAGACCTAACGCCTCTTGATTACTTCCTTTGGGGGTACTTGAAGGATAAAGTTTATGTTATAAAACCACGTGACTTGGATGAATTACGCCAAAGAATCACTGATGAAATAGACTGGATACCTCAGCAAATCTTGCGAAATGTTGTTGCAGCCTTTTACAATCGGTTAGCACATTGCCAAACTGTTAATGGGCAACAATTTGAACAGTTGTTGTAAAAAGTTCCTGTCAACGACATTTTAAAAAAATTCAGTTTGGGCGAATAGTCCACTGTCTTGATTTAGTTAGCTGGGCCGCCGATAGTCCTGCCTTAGCTGACTGGGCCGCTAGTGTACTTGTCTTAGTAGGCTGGGCCGCCGATGGTCTTGCCTTAGTTGGCTGGATCACCCATGATGTTACCTTAATTAGTTGTACCTCCCGTGCCTGAGCAATAAGGCTCATTTTGATTAGACATTTTTTTATTTATCATTTTCTCCCCCGAGGTATGTAGTTGTTGGGCCTAAGGCTTATTTTGATTAGACATTTTTTTATTTATCATTTTCCCCCCCGAGGTATGTAGTTGTTGGGCCTAAGGCTTATTTTGATTAGACATTTTTTTATTTATCATTTTCTCGCCCGAGTTATGTGGTTGTCTGGCCTAAGGCTTATTTTACGCCAGTGTCAATTACACCTTCTACAATCCTAATGCAGAATTTAGCGCTGGTGCAAAATGGAGAATTACAACTAGGAGGCTTAATTTGGAAAACTAAAGTTAACCTTCAAATGACCTTGAAAATCAAGGGCAATGTCAATTTAACGCCACCATAAAGTTTGTCTTGCAAAATCAAATTACTTTAGTATTGGTCAGATACGCTCAAAGTTCTTAATAATCGGGATTTCTTGGCTTTCTGCTACTAAATAATCATTTAACCACTAAATGACCTCTGTAGGTCATTTTGAGCCATAACGTGGGTACATATCCAGATGTAAAATTTTGTGCTCTTTCAGAATCTGAAATAAAAAATAGGGGTCCCTATTTAAAAAACTGAAGATGACCTTTAAATGATCTTGAAAATGATAACCAATAACAAATCCAAGGTCATCATTTAGTTCAACCTTCAAAACTTAACAACTTTTGTATTTAACATTTTTTTCCAAAATGCTTACTTTATGTTATAAGTGGGGGGTCCGGAACATTTCGAACACCCTGTATAAACATTATTCAAACAATCATAAATGAAACGCATCACGAAACAACCATGTTCACGCCAGTAGAATTACATTTTGATATCAAACCCCAGCGTGTGTGGGAAAAATGGATAAAAATCCCGTAATCAGATAAGAATTTAGACCATAATTAATTTAGCACGTGAAATCATGTTGAAAAAATTAAATAAACGAGCTGAGAAATTTTATGAAAATAATTTACATTTCAAATTCAAAATTAACGATTTTGTTTTATTAAAAGAACAATACATTTCTGACTCTTACGATAATACAATAGCGAAATTTTTTCATGTATACTCGGGACCGTACCAAATAGAAAAAATTGTAAACACAGACACTTATCTACTATACGACGTTGTACGAAAAAAAGAGCGCGGTAAATTTCATCTAAAGAACTCAAAGTCGTAATACTCGAAACACTAGTCACCTCTGTCAAAATAACATTGGCAGAAATCCGCGACTTTCAAAAGTAAACAGAAAAAAGATACACCACATAGATAAAATTTTCCAAAATTTGCTAAAATCCTCAGTCTATCGAAACGTCGAGCAGCGGTAAGACCTCCTCATCGTCAATCGCCGACCAAGCTGACGAATATTTAAGAAACCTAGCCTTCAATCAGATCAACAATAAAAGGCAACCTACGGTATGCGTAAGAGTGAATGAAGGGAAGGCTGCCAATTACAATTAAGGGAGCGGCACAAACCGGAGGGGTAAGGCGAGCCAAACGACGCGGCTATTGAAGAAGAACCGGCCTACCTCTTCTCAACGTCGCAAAGCCGCCGGATGCAGCGGAATCACGAGCAACCCTGTACCGGTGCAGTACGTGCCCCGAGGTATGCCCAAACAATCGGCAGAGTGTTACTCAATTTAACACTTTTCTAATTCCGTAGTAGCATTTTTAAAGGTTTTTATCTGCTCTTTCGAATGCCGTTGGATTTTTTGAGCTACGACGTTTTGCTGCTGAGCAATAAAACATCTTAGCTCTTCCAATTTTTGCGCGGGGTGCGCAAAAGCATGTGATGGGGAGTGTAAGTGATGTGAAATACAGCCGGTGAGAGTCTGTGCAAAGCCATCCTAAGCGCTTCCTGTAGGGTGCATTGCACACAAGCATTGCTTTAACGTTGGAGATGTATACGTTGCTCGTCGGAGGCATTAAGGTACACTATTGTGCAGTAGTCAGGATGAGGTTGGACTAATGACATGACAAATCTCTTGCGGAGTTTTTCATTTTTGCAGCCTTTAGTAAACCGCAGACTGTATATGATTGTATAGTAGGGTGGAGGAGAGGGAGGGAGGTGGATAGGGAATGGCGGGGGGGGGGGGAGAAGAAATAAGGTGGAGGGGGAGAGGTGGCCTTTTTAAAAATGTTTACGATTAATTTCTCACTATGAAATAGCTTGTAAACGCCAATTGATAATTGATGAACAACACTATTTTCCCGAGTTTTCCTAGTTGTATGTGGTTTTTTTATAATTTCTTTATATTTTTAACCCTCATTGCGTAGGGTTTCAATTTATAATTCAATTTTTCTAGAAATTAGGTAGCGTCCTTTTTCGGTTCACATTTTGGAACATTATACATTTTGCTATTTTTCGATAGAAGTTTTTCATTACACAAATTTAGAATATGCATAAACTTTTGCTCGAATATACGCTTTCTGAGTCGCATTATTTTGGACTCATTCTTGAAACGACATATCAATGCAAATAAAGTAATATTTCCCTGTACATAAGAAATGTCTTTGTAGATACTTGTTAGATTTTTTCAAGCTCTTTCTATTTCCGTTTAAATATTTTACCTACAACCGTTTTTAAACAATATACAAGTGATTGAAGAAATTTCAAAAGAAGCCCTAAACTGCAAAATAACAAGAAACGCGCAGTTTAAGAAAAAAACAAAAGTTATCCCAATTTTCGGATAAAAATGTCGTTTTAAGATAGTTAAGACAGTTTAAGACTCAGAGGCATACTTCAAGTTGGAGCTTGACATATTTTCGTTACCACCAATGCAAACAACTGCAGAAGCGAGCTCATGGGTATCATACTGTTACGTCGTAAAAGAAATAGGTATATAGAATAATAACAAGTAAATAAATGATAGAAATAAGTATGGAATAATAAAAAGCAGATAAATGAACAAAAATAATAAACACAACTCTTTTTACGACCTACCAAAATTCCTATGTGCACTTGTAAGGAAGTGTGAAATGTAATAAGAATACAAATTAAGACAATAAGAGAGATGAGGTAGGTCAACCACCGACACGCCGCTATATTAATGATATATTTAGATGTAATTTGTAAATGGATGCTAATAAATATTTGATGCAGAAAATGGAAACGCACAGAGAGCACCCCCGCTTTTCCTTATGGAGTAAACCCTAGAATTGAGTCACGAAAGAATTTTACTACTGAAACAAATCTCCGCATAATTTAGTTTTCGGCATATAAAAAAATAAGTTATACCCGAATCTTACTCAATATTCAAGGCAGGAAATAAAGACGTATTTCGCGCTGCCACCTTTCTTAGGGAGTGAGCCCTAAGAACAAATCACGTACAAGCGAAAACCCATATTATTATTTACACCTGAATTTCCTGGCAGGAAACGATCATACGAATTACTTTAAGTAGCCGAATTTTCTCAAGATTGGGCAAAGAAGGTTTGAACCCTAACGGAAATCAATGGAGGGGATTAAAGAGTATAAAAACCCTCGTCTAAGGGCAAGCATCGTTCAGTTGTATCGAGTCTCCACTACGAGTAATTATCGTCCACGCCAGTTGTATCTAAAAAGCTACCACACGGAGAGAAATTTCTTACTATTCCAATATGGTATGTGTTACTATTTTAGCATGCCCATATTCTTTGCGATGGAAGCACGAAACGCAAACAATTGTCGTAACAACATTGAACGTTTCTAATATGAATACATAGAATGTGAATCAAGCAACAAATTTTTGCCTTTAACGCACCACGCTAAGGCGCTGTAGTCTCGCGGAAACACTAAAATCACATGGTAGCGTGTGTTGCGTCGAATTCCGATCCCTTTGCACGGAGTTCGTTATTTAGATCTCGTTTCAAAATGAAGTTGGACACAAGTTTTATGATTGAAATATGTTTCTTTATTGTTTTTCTTTTATGATAGGGAAAAGCCTTAAAGGCATAAAAACCCTCGAAAATTGTGTTAATAGTGTATTCGTGTATCAATACCGTGAATTATATTTGATGCGGATATTCTCTTAGAGAGGTTCGCGCGATCACGAACTGAATTCGACCGACGTATGCGATCGGGAATTAATTGTAAGATTCGATTCGCACGTCTAAGGCGAAGAATCTGTACCGAGTCGCTTGTAGCGGTGGTCGGAAATTAAACAGAAAACCGTCGATGAGAACTCCCTTTTTTTGCGTATTCAATCGATTCGTTAACACCCGTGTGTACTCGTTGAAAAGAAATCGCGAAGTGACTCTCGGCTCGCGACGCGCTGTTTTTGTCGCCTAGCACCGATCCTTCACTTTTCGTAAAGAAAACAGTAGCGATTCAAACGAGCGCGCGACTATATATTAAAACGAAGTTCTCTCTCTCGACGGCAACTATTTTGTCCAAACAGCGTGTATGCATCATTCGCAAGAGACTGGTTCTGTTTTGGTAACAGGTCTTTTACGAATGGGTGCGCGCTTGACTGCGATATATGAAATGTGACTTTATGTATATATATGTATTAGTGCCAAAATGGTAACAGATTTCTTGCGATTTTTGCCTGAACGAAACCGATGCTTTTTTCTCTCAGCTCTAAAGAAACAAAAAAAGCATGAATTGTCGCGCATTTTACGCTTGCGCAGAAACATGCTATAATGTCTACAATTGTAGCGCTTATAGTAACCAAATCGTGTTGCTATGAGCGCCAGTACGAAATCCATACTACAATAGTATAAAATTTCTCTCCGTGCAGTCTACACCAGGGACGAGCCTCTCTGGGCATTCGTGGGTTAAAAGGATTTTGCCCTTTATTTTGGTTTGAATTCTGATTTTGTGCCAGTCTTTTCTTACGGTCGTCATTAACATAGTCGGTTAGTATTCAAAAAAGCTCATTTTTATTTTTAATTTGTTAGCCGATTATCGCGTGCCTAACGTCTTTATTAAAATGATCGCCGAGTCGATCTACCGTTTCATATTCATGTTCCGAAATTTCTAATTCTTTTATAAGAGAGAAATTGCATACTCGACGCAAGTTTTTTTACCGAGTGGATAATATATTTCGAACTCAATTTTACGTTTTACGGTTCTTTGAACGCTTGTGTTCCAAACATGTTCTTTTAATTTGTCAATAAATTCTTCCACGTTTTTTACAATTCGCTAATGAAGATACCACCAGCTTTTTTGCGGTGTCTTCTAAAGCTTGTGATATTATTATACACGGTAATTCAGCGTGAGAAGTTTTTATTTATTCTGCGAATTTTTGAAATACGACCGCGAATTTTATTGTACTTTAGTTTTCTAGTCCTTTATATTTCGGTATATCTATTTTTAATTTTTGTGAAAATGCATTTGTATCGACTAAAGGTAACGTTTCTAATTTTTCCGATAATTCATTTAATTTAAATTCAAAAAATATCTGCGAGGTCTTCGACCTCCTTCATACAAAATGATTTTAATGCTTTTAATTCCTCTTTATCCGGTATATCAGTTGGAAAAACATCTATTTTTTTCCTTAATGCATTATGAGCAACTGTAAGTGCTTTTCTTTTTGTTTCAAATATGTCGATTTTGTTAATACATTTTTTTAACGCGTTATCTAATTTACTATATGATACGGTTAAAGAAACGAATTTTTGTTGAATAATATTTTCCGCGAGTATAACTTTACTGGGCTTAGCCCGTGTAAAATTCAGTGATTAGCTGTAACAATCGGGTTTTCTATGGGGTAGGAGGAGGTGTCCCGATTACCTCTGAACTCAATGCGTTCAGACGTACTATTCGCGAACGGGCTCAGTATGCCCGTTACAACTTCAAGTTGCCACGCTCAATCCGCGTGCAACATTAAAACGCAACGAGCTCAGTACGCTCGAAACCCCATACGCGGCACTTTAAATAATAATATGAACTTTTACTCTAAACGGAAATAAACACACATTATTATTTCACTTAAAACAGAAAAACTGATATTTTATTCTTAATAAAAATAATCATAAAAAATATACAAGAAAATGATATTTCGATATTTATTCGACTAACGATTCGATGTTTTGAGCGCGCTCACTTAAAACTAACGCGGTGACTAATAAAATAAACGCAAATCTTAACCCTATCGGAACGCGGAGAGTCCAACTATCACGCTCATTACGCGTTATAGCCTCCCGATTAGGTTGGAGCTCGGCTCAGTGGGCCGAGTGGACTGAATTAGACAGTCAGCTCCCGCTCGCTCCGAGCCGCTCGATCAGAGGCGCGCCCGGTAGGAGAAACTGTCGCGGAGTGGGGACGCTCGGGAGCGCACTTGCTCTCCGGCCGTCGCGGTTGCGCTAACGCAAGTACATCTTAAATACAGGGTGTCCAAAAAGTCTGGAAACACCCAAATAACTTTTCAGGTGATCGCTCATGCTTCAACTACGAGATTCCGATTTCCAACTTTATAATTTAATTAAGGATAACACACTTTATTTATAAACGGATAGATAAATGAACGGATAAACGATAGTCAATAATCGGTCAATGTTGGAGTGGCATCGATTGACCGTTCAGGGACGTGTCAATTCGCGTATAGGTCAAAGGCCCGTTGCTCTTTGCTTCCTGTATCATCATTCTGAATATCTCTACTTTCCCATGTGACCTTACCGCTCGGTGTTTTTTCTATTCGAGATTAGACTTTATATACCCTTTATTAATTGTTAAATTATTAACACTTACTTTGTTTAATAATACTGGATGCAAAAACCACTCAGAAAAGAACAACACACGCATTCATAGAAAAATAAAACTTAGTTTTTCTGTTATTGTTTTGAGTCTCCAATACAAAAGCGCTTGGGATCCTATCATACATAAATTAAGGTTCGAGGAGATGCAGTTTATGGTGACCAATATGAAAAAGCGCAGCATATGGCTCAGGCTGCAGACAGCAGTTCTCGTAGACAGACGTTCCGACCTCGTGCTTAATAAATTTAAATAGTATACAGGGTGTCTAAAAAGTCTGGAAATACCCAAATAACTTTTCAGGTGATTTATTTGTAAAAAATGTCAAGGTTATATTCGATGTAATATTCGATAAGGAATTCAACAGCGACCTTAGATTTGACCTTGAAGATGACCTTGATGGTTTTTTTAAGGTCAGGTCAATTTTTTTAATGGGAAGCACCATTTTGACATCAGCAATGGAAAGAGCGGGAAATTTTACATTCAAAACCATTGAGGTCAATAATTTTCCATTCATCTTAAAGGTCATTTTGAGATTATTCAATTTTGAGGTCTCGCAGAAAAACTCGATTGAAGGAAATAGATCAAAGCTTACTTCAGCTGTTTTCTTCAATCACAAGTAGCGCTGAACTCAAACCTAACCTTCTTTGTATCCTTTAAGGTCAATCCAAGGTCAAAATTTGTTTCTTAAGTCACCCTAATCTGATATTGGCAATTGAAAAAGGAGAAGTTTCCATAGCGTTACCCAGAAACAATTATTGATTATTACCATTTCAAGCTCTTCTATTGAATTCGTTCAAATAATTTTCCGCAGCAGTAGTGTACAATATGAAAAAATATTTTACTGGTTTTTGAATTTTCATATTCTGATCAGCTTGCGTCTCTTGCAAAGAAAAGTGTAATGGACAAACTCACTGATAGAGAAAGAATAACGCTTCTCATGATGAGAGATTGGGGTCCGGTGCAGCGATCTTATAGGGCTGTAAGGGATCTTTTCAATGCTACATTTAGGACTAATAGGACTCTAATTTCATTTGCAACAATTCAAAAAACTGTTAAAACGTTTGAAAATACCGGCACTATTAGTGACCTGCCTAGATCAGGTAGATCAAAGTCAGGAAGTAATGAAGAGAAGTCATTAGATGTTTTGTTAACATTCACTGAAGATGCACATACATCCACTCGTAGAGCACAGGACAGGAGGATAGGTCAGGAGCACGAAATTAGTACATCATCTGTTTATAACATACTATATGAAGCGAATTTCCATCCCTACAAAGTAACACTGATACACAAACTGAACGAAGATGATTTCGACCGTCGCGTTAAATTTTGTGATGATATGATGGCTCGCATAGTTCAAAATCCTAACTTTCTATTTAACATACTTATTTTTAGATGAAACTACATTTCAACTTGACGCAAGTTTGAATAGGCATAATAGTAGATATAGGGCAGCTGATAATCCTTATTGGGCACGAGAAGCTAAATCACAATATCCACAAAAATTAAATGTCTGGGTTGGAATACTAAATGATAAAATTATAGGACCATTTTTTATTGATGGTAACTTGAATGCCCAAAATTATGAAGCTATGCTCCGCAATCAAATACTTCCTGCAATAATGGAAATAACCGGAGAAAACTTCAATGGCACATGGTATCATCAGGATGGCGCAGCAGCTCATTATGCATGAACTGTTCGCGCTTACTTAGATGCGGTATTTATTAATCGATGGATAGGACGAAGAGGCATTATTGATCGAGTGTACAAAACAAGACCCCAAAATCTGGATGAATTACGGCAAAGGATCATTGATGAATCAGCTCTCGTCCCCGCTGAAATCATCAGAAATGCTGTTGGTGCTTTTTACCATCGATTAGGACAGTGTCAAGAAGTAAATGGAGAGCAGTTCGAGCATCTACGATAATCATAGTTGGAAATATTTATCCAATCACGTGAGAGGCAAGGCGACTCACGATAATAAAGCACCCCAAAGGGAACAAAAATTACTACGTCCATGCCATTGTTCCTGGGTAACGCTAAAAGTAAAATCAAATGACCTTTAAGATCAAAGGAAAATTATTGATCTTAATGGTTTTGAATGTAAACTTTCCCGCTATTTCCATTGCTGATGTCAAAAATGGTGCTTCCCATTAAAAAAAATTGACCTGACCTTAAAAAAACCATCAAGGTCATCTTCAAGGTCAAATCTAAGGTCGCTGTTGAATTCCTTGTTGAAAATTACATCGAATACGACCTTGACATTTTTTACAAATAAATCATCTGAAAAGTTATTTGGGTGTTTCCAGACTTTTTGGACACCCTGTATATTATGGGCCTACAAAATCGTAAACAATTAGTTCTTTAGAAAATTACAAATATTTGTTTCAAAATTTATCGTCCTCTTTAAAAAATATAAAAATAAAATTTGATATATTAAATTGGTTTGAGATCAATGGTAAACGTTATAAAGCTAATGATTTTGTGGTAACAAATAATCATTATATTTTACCAGAGTTTGTTGAAATAGTTCATACAGTTAAAGACAGTAATAAGATTTTCTTTATTTGTAAGATATGGAAAACATTAGGTTTTAATAATCATGTCCATGCGTATTGCTTACAGCCAATTGAACAGTGGAAAATTATTGAAAACATCAATTTTGATTTTTGTAATCCGATAAAACAAAACGTACTTCGATGTGGAGAATTTTATGTAATGGTTTATATGTAATAAAATAATGAATGTATATAAATATAATCTAATATCTAATTTAAATCGTTTTGAATTTAAAGGATAATACGTAATTTCTAACTATCTTACCTTTTTATTTTAAAAACCCATTCTTCTAAATTAAAAATGCTTATTTTTTAATTCTAGAAAAAATATCCTTGTATTTAAGAAGAATTAGTTAAGAGGATTTTATCCTAAATAAGATAGTAAATCTGCTTGAGTCTATAACAAGCAGACCTTCTTCTATTATTTAGTTGATTCATTTTAAATTAAGTATTCATTTTTGTGAGTGTAATAATGGTTTTAGAAGAAAATAGTTGTTCAAGCTTCAAGAACATAGCTAGATGTAATAATCACTACTGTTTTAATCATGCAGCAAAAAAGGAATATTTTACTTGTGCTCTCGGCTATACTACTAAGCTACGAGATTGGCTTGTTTTGACAGCTACGGGCTCCCTCCAACAGTCACGGAGTACATCGATAGAATTTAATGAAACAGTACTAGCTAAGATTAATATTATTTAATATTGTTTACTCACGTAACTAAATGTAAAGATATTCATAAAAATAAGAAAAATGGTGTTCTCGATGTAAGCAATCTTGTAGAACTAAATAATGCAAAGTTTTCATTGTATACATTTTTACTGTAAAAGTTGCGAATTTGTTAAGCAAGTGCGGTTTGAGAAGTGTCCAAACGTTCTAATCTTTTCTTATGTTTAACCAATAAAATAAAACACACGCTAGAATGGTGTGGAGGAATTATAGACTGGAAGTTAGCAGCCGAAGTTATAACTAAGGAAAAGGTTGAGTGGGCAATTTATTCCTTTGAACCTGTAACAAAGGTATTGCTCGACATATATCCGTTTTGTTTAACGTGCGACACCTGCCTTGTGGCTTATTCACACGGCCTCCCTAGAGGCATCGGGAATGGGATACGCCCATATCTTCGTGCAGATCGTACAAGACGACTGCTACAAATTTCTCACTCTGTGGTTTCCAGGCACAGCGATCCTCTTTGTTAGAGGCGAGGCCCTTCTAAAGCCTATACCCGCTCTGCAGGCGGGATGCCCGAGTTGTGCACCGCAACTCACACGTCGAGACCGAAGTCTCTAGCCCGCATATGGGCTTAACCACTGCCACTACGAGGCCGACCTCAATTGACCCGGACGGGGCAGCGCCCCGCGGGCCCCGGGTCTCCCATAGTACCTATTTATGCTCTAGGTACGAGTGCGAGACAAAACTTGCCTCTCCCAACTTCAGGACCTTCCTGGTCTGTCCCCCGGCTCGGTATCACCGCTTAGCTGGGGCCGGGGGCTTGCTACACCCCGGGGATGTGCCGTGGCACAGAGCCCCCCTTGCGGTCATACATTCGAAATTTCCACTTAGCTTTCATTCACCCTGAGGGCGTCAGTCATTCAGTAGACACATACACTCCACCTGGCCTAGGCCAGTCTACTGCCGGTAACTCACCGGTAAGAGCGTGACCGCCTTCCAAGGTTGCCGTTCCGACGACCCACACACCAGCCGGAGGCCCCGTCCATAGCTTCTCGACTACTAAGCCATGCCCCACACATTCATACATCTGCATAGGGGGGGGTGGGTGGGCGCCGAGGAGGGGGGGGCCTCGGCTAATTAAAAACAACCCGACACATTCATACCTCACTCGCTGGGCACGACCTTTCGTCTTACGCTATCCCGGCGCCCCCAGTCGATGCGAGGTATCGCCTTACTAGGGCCGAGGCCGACCATCACTCCCACATTGAGGCATTGGTCAAACCGGCGCTTCGACAGAGTAGGGTCGCCATCTCCCCAGGGGACGGACCCCGTCTGCTCCAACGCTTCGGGTCCGCGGGGCCGCTGATATCCCCGAAGCATCCCAGTGATCGCAGTGCCCCGCACAGCCACCTCTTTTATGCAACACCTATTTATCCCTCATTATACTTTCAATACATCCATCACTTTCAATACAACTCTTCTTTTTTCTACATTCAAGGACAAACTTTCATTCATACGCCACTTCAAGCCAATACAACAACAACATCTCAATACAATCTTCTACACATTTACACTTTGTCCCTTTTCATTCACAGTTGTCCCAACAACACAAACATACTACATGGCTGCGCGGGAACACCTCGAGTCACCTAGACGCCCCCTGCGGGGAGGTATTGCTCGACAGCGCGAGCAATAGCTTTATTACAAATTGAATTGAAATCGGTACGCAACGCGCGTATATTTAATATACAGGGTGTTCGAAATGTTCCGGACCCCCCACTTATAACATAAAGTAAGCATTTTGGAAAAAAATGTTAAATACAAAACTTGTTAAGTTTTGAAGGTTGAACTAAATGATGACCTTGGATTTGTTATTGGTTATCATTTTCAAGGTCATTTAAAGGTCATCTTCAGTTTTTTAAATAGGGACCCCTATTTTTTATTTCAGATTCTGAAAGAGCACAAAATTTTACATCTGGATATGTATCCACGTTATGGCTCAAAATGACCTACAGAGGTCATTTAGTGGTTAAATGATTATTTAGTAGCAGAAAGCCAAGAAATCCCGATTATTAAGAACTTTGGGTGTATTTGACGAAAAGAAAAAAAAATTTCGTACTTTAATACTAAAGTACATAATTTGATTTTCTAGGACGAACTTTATGGTCACTTTAAAATTGGCCTTCATTTTTAAGGTCATTTGAAAGTTATCTTCAGCTTATTAAAAAGGGACTCTTTTTGTATTCCGGATTCTGGAGGAGCATTAAATTTTAGGTCTGGAGATATGTACAATATCCACGTCATGGCTCGAAATGATCTACATAGGACACTTGGGGGTTATTAATTTCAAAAGCAAAATAATCTAACCGTTTTACATGAACAGTTTTTATTGCAATAATTTTTTGCAAGGGTTACGAGTTTCTACGCATGATTCATAGCATTTTCAGGATCGTTACCTTGTACCTTAGAAGATTTTGCTCACTATTCTTTTTAGGAATCAGTTCATTTATAATTGTTAATTAACAATTGTTTACTCCTATTTACTTTTCTGTTTTGAAGAGTTAAGTGAAGTTCTCTTACTTCGAAATTCAGATAATTGTATTAATTTTCTTTTGTATTGTTTTGTAATTGTATTCTTTTGTAATTGTATTAATTATCTTTGTTGATGATGCGAGGGTGGGGTGATCAAGAGAGAGGTTACAAACAGGTACAGCGTTTATTCAATGAAACATTCAGAGTTGAAGAAAACAACCCTATTTCAAAAAGTACCGTAATTCGTACAATTAGACGTTTTGAAGAGACAGGTGGTATTAAAGATCGTCCTAAATCAGGTAGATCCAAATCATCGTCTAATGATGAAAAGAGCTTAGACGTATTACAATCATTTATTGAGGACCCCCATTGCAGCATCAGACGTTGTGCACAACAGCATGAAATGGGAGCTGCATCTGTGCACAAAATTTTGAAACTCAACAAATGGCATCCTTTCAAATTAAAGTTGGTACAGGAATTATCTGAAGATGATTTTGATAGAAGGGTAGAGTTTTGTGATGTAATGATGCAAATGATATCTGATGATCCTTTACTCCTCAATAACATTGTTTTCTCTGATGAAGCCACGTTTGAGTTAAGCGGAACAGTGAACAGACATAATTGTCGATACTGGAGTAACATCAATCCACATTGGATGAGAGCGGACCACACGCAACATCCTGAAAAAGTAAATGTTTGGGCTGGCATATTTAATGGAAGAGTACTTGGCCCTTTCTTTATTGAAGGTAATTTAAATGCTGCAATGTATGAAAACATGCTTCGAGACCAAATTATATCTGCTATACGGAATTTAACGGGTGGATATCTGGACGAAATTTACTTCCAACAGGATGGTGCTCCTGCACACTACGGTATTCATGTTCGCCGATATTTAGATGCAACATTTCATGATAGATGGATTGGGCGGAGAGGTACAATTGAATGGCCACCTCGGTCCCCAGACCTAACGCCTCTTGATTACTTCCTTTGGGGATACTTGAAGGATAAAGTTTATGTTATAAAACCACGTGACTTGGATGAATTACGCCAAAGAATTACTGATGAAATAGACTTGATACCTCAGCAAATCTTGCGAAATGTTGTTGCAGCCTTTTACAATCGGTTAGCACATTGCCAAACTGTTAATGGGCAACAATTTGAACAGTTGTTGTAAAAAGTTCCTGTCAACGACATTTTAAAAAAATTCAGTTTGGGCGAATAGTCCACTGTCTTGATTTAGTTAGCTGGGCCGCCGATAGTCCTGCCTTAGCTGACTGGGCCGCTAGTGTACTTGTCTTAGTAGGCTGGGCCGCCGATGGTCTTGCCTTAGTTGGCTGGATCACCCATGATGTTACCTTAATTAGTTGTACCTCCCGTGCCTGAGCAATAAGGCTCATTTTGATTAGACATTTTTTTATTTATCATTTTCTCCCCCGAGGTATGTAGTTGTTGGGCCTAAGGCTTATTTTGATTAGACATTTTTTTATTTATCATTTTCCCCCCCGAGGTATGTAGTTGTTGGGCCTAAGGCTTATTTTGATTAGACATTTTTTTATTTATCATTTTCTCGCCCGAGTTATGTGGTTGTCTGGCCTAAGGCTTATTTTACGCCAGTGTCAATTACACCTTCTACAATCCTAATGCAGAATTTAGCGCTGGTGCAAAATGGAGAATTACAACTAGGAGGCTTAATTTGGAAAACTAAAGTTAACCTTCAAATGACCTTGAAAATCAAGGGCAATGTCAATTTAACGCCACCATAAAGTTTGTCTTGCAAAATCAAATTACTTTAGTATTGGTCAGATACGCTCAAAGTTCTTAATAATCGGGATTTCTTGGCTTTCTGCTACTAAATAATCATTTAACCACTAAATGACCTCTGTAGGTCATTTTGAGCCATAACGTGGGTACATATCCAGATGTAAAATTTTGTGCTCTTTCAGAATCTGAAATAAAAAATAGGGGTCCCTATTTAAAAAACTGAAGATGACCTTTAAATGACCTTGAAAATGATAACCAATAACAAATCCAAGGTCATCATTTAGTTCAACCTTCAAAAGTTAACAAGTTTTGTATTTAACATTTTTTTCCAAAATGCTTACTTTATGTTATAAGTGGGGGGTCCGGAACATTTCAAACACCCTGTATACTTGCGTTAGCGTGACCGCGACGGCCGGAGAGCAAGTGCGCTCCCGAGCGTCCCCACTACGCGACGCCTTCCCACCCGCGGGAAGACGTCGTCATGACAACCAGGCTCTCCCACCGAGCGCGCCTCGAGTCGAGCGGCTCGGAGCGAGCGAGAGCTGACTGACGAATTCAGTCCACTCGGCGCACTGAGCCGAGCTCCAACCTTCAGGGGAGATTGTCGCACGTAATGAGTGCGTACAATTGGGCTTGCCGCGATTTATATTAGATCGATATTTGCGATAAATATTGTATATTTTCCGTTTTGTGTTTTTTAGAATTACCGAGGGAGAGGGCAGGACGAAGCCCTACTAATGTAATGAAGAGCGCGCTCAATAGTTTAAGCGAAATTGTTTTTTTTTTTTTGTATTATATCATTTTTCATTTTAAATTAATAATAAATGTGTTAAATAGTTTAAAATGAATACAAGTGTGAGTGTGTTATTTACCGAATAGTGAAAATTCGTATTATTATTGTAAGTACCGCGTAAAGGGGTTTGCGAGCGCATTGAGCTCGTTTCGTGTTAGAGTTGTGCGCGTATCGAGCGTGACAGCTAGGGGTTGTAACAGGCGTATTGAGCCTGTCCGCGAGTAGTACTCCTGAACGTATTGAGTTCAGGGGTAACCGGGACACCTCCTCCTACCCCACAGAAAACCCGATTGTTACAAACCATACAAAACACTAGGCCCGGATGGTATCTTTCCGAAGATGTTACAGGAACGAGATGAACACATCTTAAACCTAATCACGGGACTACTCAGAGGATGTATTGCCATAGGATACGTTCCTGAAAAATGGAAAGAAACACGGGTGGCGTTTATCCCAAAACCCGGAAAAAAAGACTACTCCACAGTAAAGGACTTTCGACCAATAAGTCTAACGTCCTTTCTGTTGAAAACATTGGAGAGGTTGGTGGACTACTACATAAGGAATGAAATTCTGAGTAGAAATCCACTACATGCAGGACAGCATGCGTACACCGTAGGCAAATCTACGGAAACAGCATTACACTCGGTGATCACTTACATCGAGAAAGCCTTTCGAATGAAGGAAACAGTAATTGGAGCCTTCATAGATATTGAGGGAGCATTTAATTGCATTACAAGAGACACCATTCGCAGAGCACTGGAAGAGCACGGCATTCCAAGCACCATCGTTAGAGGATGAGGATGCTGACTAACAGGAGCATATACAGTGAATGGAGAGGTAAAAAGGTAAAAGGAAAAATCAACGAAGGATGCCCACAAGGGGGAGTGCTTTTAACCCTACTATGGCTACTAGTAGTTGACCGATTACTATGCATTCTAAGCAAAGAAAGAATCTTTGCAATTGGCTATGCAGATGATGTCGCCATAATGGTGAAAGGAAAGTTTGAAGAAATTCTACCAGATCTCATTCAGAAGATACTGGAGAAAGTAAAACAATGGTGCCAGGGGATATCCCTGGGGATAAATCCAAACAAAACGGAGATAGTCCCCTTCACCAGGAAATATAAAAGTAAAATAAATAAGGAAGTAACCTTCTACGGGAAGAATATACCGTACGCAGAAGGAGTAAGATACCTAGGGATCTACCTAGATAAGAAATTACACTGGAACCAACATCTGAGTTCACAGTGCAAGAAAGTACTAAACATTTTCATGCAATGTAGGTCGGCGATTGGGACAGGATGGGGGCTTGAACCCCAAAAAGTCTTGTGGTTGTACGAGGCAATACTGAAACCAAAACTGACCTATGCTGCAGTGATATGGTGGGAAGCAATCCGTAAAAGAACCTCAATCAAAAGCCTGGACCACATACAGGCTGTGGCATTGAGGGGGGGCATACGGATTGAGAAGAAGTACACCCACGGCTGCAATCAGAATGTTGCTGGACATAAATGGCCTAGACCTTGACATCAAGGAGGTGGCGGCCAGGGCCAGCCATTTTGTACAGCGTACAGAATGATATGCAGTGGTGAGTGGAAAGACAATGGGATGGGACATACGACCATCCAAAAAGAAATTTTAACGAATAAACCTTTTGGTCTCTACAGGATCAAACGAAAAGACATATCAGCTTCAGGAAACGTTTCAAAACAAAATACCGAATAGAGAAGAATGGTAAAAAAATCAGTTCCTGGGACATGGAGAAATATGGTTTACAGATGGATCCAAGTCAGAGAAAGGAACTGGTTTCGGCATAAGTGGACCAGGCGGGAAAAACAATTATAACTGCAGGTTCAATGGTTTCAACACAGTCTTTCAGGCAGAAATGGCTGCAATAAGAGTATGTGCGGATAATCTAGTGAGGAGGGATACAGAAGGTAGACTTTTACAAATCTGTACCGACAGCCAGGCCTCAATAATGGCCCTGGAAAACCCACTCACCAAGTCAATACTAGTCAGGGAAACGAGAGACACGCTCGATAAACTGACTAAGACAAACAAGGTTATCATCAACTGGATACCAGGCCACTCAAGTTACAGAGGTAACGAGAAGGCAGATAACCTTGCAAGACTAGGTGCGTCGTTTGGTGATCAACCAGAATGGGAGGTAGGAGTACCATACCAAGAGGGTTGTAATACTATAAGAACCATAATAAAGAAAGAAGGATGGGAAGCCTGGGAGAATTCTGAAGGTTATAGGTGGACCAAGGATCTACTTGGAAAGCTTATTACTGGATGGATCTCAAAGAGCAAAATCCTGGACAAACAAGGGGCCCGAACCCTTATAAGCCTATTAACAGGACATTGCAGCCTCCGTTGTTATACACATAAAACAAAGGAAACAAGTAACCTATGTAGGTGGTGCCAGAAAGAGAAAGAAACCTCAAATTGTTACTGTAATTTTCTATTTGGAAGCTTCGCGATACCGGAACTCACGGAGAGTTCCGGAGTTAAGTAGAACAGCAGAAATAAGAAGAAAAAATTCACACTTTCAGAAAGGAAACCTTTCGCGTTGGCCAGGTCGCCAACACATGTATTTCACTAAATTGCAATTTATTAACAACTGCAGCACGTTAAGGGGTAACATCACTCTATGATTTTTAAAAAATTGAAATTTTCTTTTTTTTGCTTAAACTATACTTTAGATATCTCGCGATCCAAACGTTCTAGGACTAAATTTTAAAAAAGAAACGAAAGCTCTCGGAAAATGCTTTCAGAACTTTCAACTAAGATTTCAAAAACTTTTTTTTTCATTTCAGTTTTTTACAATTATCAGGATGAAAAAATTATTTCGTCAATTTATATAATAGCCTATCGTGTAGAGGGCTTAATTATCTTTAAAATAACTATATCAAGAATTCATTAATAATTAATATAAAGCCGAGACAAAGCTTCAATGTTTAGGTAATGTTTGCTCACACATGGCAAAGACACTTGGACGGTAGTGTATACGGGCCGATTCTTCTGCATAGTGTACGAAGAGCGTGGGGTACTCTGTGTTAACCAGTGCCCACGTCGGGATCGACATGGGTGGTACGCCAACCTCTCCGAGTAATTGTAGGCACCCCGTGTCAAAACCCGTTGCTATTGTATTGAAGGGCCATTAAAGGGCTTCGTGCCCTTTCCATACAGAGTTCCGGTATGGACTGTGATTTCTTTCTCCTATCCTTTTCCCCGTCACCTGTAACTCCAGATGTTTGACTCGCGGGTAATTGCAGATGCCGTTAAGTCGTGGTCTAATAGTGTCCGGGAGGAGGGTGTAACGCGGGGCTATTTGAATTAGACCACGCGTCTAGCGGCCTTGTTGCCACCCCGCTTCGACCCCGCGATCGGCCAGTGAATTATCGGCGCGGCTTCGTTCGACAATATTCGGGTGCGTTCGGAGCACTCAGCCCGCGTTCCCGCATTAACTCCAAGAGGTAATAAAGATTTTGATATTTTATTTTACTTGGCCGCGTTATTTATTCAACTACACCGCGGGGCTACTCATTTCACTGCCTTTGCCTCCCGGATACTGCCACTCTCAGCGGAGCTGAGCGGCTAACAACAACTGCCCTCCAGGAGGACAGGAGTGCGGTTACGAGGTACGCGCCCTCACCAGACAGCACGCGAATATGAAAGCAAGAGTATACACAAGAACGCCTTCGGGTACTTGCGCACTCCTCGAGGTAAAGCACTCGGACATGCCTTAACCTTTAGAGGGCTGGGGTTTTGAAAAATTTGGAAATTGCATTTTTCTATAGGAATGTGGTTTAAGGTCCCTGAGTTAGAGCCAAACTAAATTGCAATGTTGGTGAGTCAGACCCCTTACGCCTAGAGGCGTATTCCGGCCCTCTAAAGGTTAAAGCCACCTTGTCTCGTGGAGAAATTGGGTTTGTCGGCGGGACAAAATAGAAGTAATCACATTACTTCACAAACACTTTTTTACTATTGGCTTTCCTTGCGCCTCGGGTTGTCCACAATTGTTCTGACAGAGCTCAATGATCTCCTTATTAAATATTGCCAATTATAATCGGAGTAGGGGTAATGAATTAGGAGGAGGATATTTGTTAATTATCAGTGACAAACACATGAATTATAAAAACTTATATGTTATATGTCTCTCTGCCTATTTATATTATACATTTTTAAAGGTTTTCTATAATAATGTCAAGTTTATTTCTCTTTGTTACAGAAGAGATGCATAAATTCATTGCCGAACAACTTAATACTTCTCGTGTACCATTGTGCATAAATCCTCAGTCTGCAGCATTTAAAAGTTTTGCTAGATAAAACAGGTGAAGCAGCGTAGGATCTTCGACATAATCTTGCTGTTAAAATAAGATCAGACCCAGGATATTCCTTCTTCGCATGTTATGATACGTGGATAATTAAGTGAAAAAGTTGGTTAACACAGAATTTCAGAGTATTGTACTTACAAGTACAAACATTTGTTACTTATTATTTAGAAATAGATAAAGAAAATGTTCTTATATAATCGAAAATAGCCAGAATAAAATTTTATTTTTGACGAGAGACGATTATATTTTATAAACAATAAAAAATTTATTAATAATCTATTTAAGATACACTGTATTTACATCATAAGCAAAATTTATAAATATATATGTATATATATATATATATATATATATATATATATATATATATATATTATACACACACTTTTATAAATAAAAAAATAATAGCAGTTATTGTTTATCGTTTTATACCTGCCTGTTACGTCGAAATGCCATCCGTAGGCGGTCGGCCTCATAGATGGAGGATGGGTAGTGAAAACAAAATACAGGGGTTCGCCAGAGTTTAAAAAATCTTTTATTGACTGGTTTGAAAAAGCCGTGATGGGGTAAAAAAACTCTTAATAAAGTTTGTGATATAGTATTTCAACGTCCCCGTACTATTCACTGACGGACCAACGCGTATCTTCTCTATACTCAAATTCGTTACCCTAACCGCAACTAAACTCCTAAACCCTTATCACAAGCGGAACGTCTTGGTCCGATGTCCGGCTGGCTCACACTCAAGTGTGGTCGTTGATGCACCGATTTTGGGAAGTCCTCGGCGACTGAGGCAAAACTCCGCTGCTCTGCTTTCCAGCTACCGCTGTCGCTGCTGCTGGGACACGAACACACAATGGGGAAATTCGGGCAGAACCACTCAAATAATCATTCACAGCAATTTCTCTCCAATCCACTATATTCAATTTCTAGTGTATTGCACGGGTCGCAGTGTGATGCGTGTCGCGTCCACGAAATCTTCGCGCGGGTGTGTTCGTACCGGCGCTACACCTACACTCGATCGCCACTCTTCTCACCACAAAATAAATCGGCGAGCTCCCACAAAACTCCAACAACTTCCCTACACTAACCTACTGCTACACAATCACCTACTAACACTGTATCTCCAACTTCAACTACCCTACGACAATATCCGACTACACTTCCTAACTACAATTAACTCTACAAATCCACCAACTACTAAACTCCGAAAACTGCGGAAATACTAATTGGTTAAATATACGTTGCGTCAGTACGGATACTTTTTCCAGAATGGCGGTTTAATTCACAAACCGCCGTTATGTCCGCGTCACAAAATCCTCTTTCTCTCTCTAACACATCGACCATATATTCCCGATCGGCGCGCAGGTTCGCGGCGCGCATGTCGCCACGGTGGAGGCGAGCATCGAGCGTAAGAGCCACGGCGACCACAAACCAAATGCGCCATCTCCCAGGCTCTACGATGCGTAGGAGCGGAGATCGGTCGTTTCTCTCTCGCTCCTATGGCCGCGCGCATCGCCCTCTCTCTCTCGCACATAACGCGCCATCTCTCTCACTCCGCTCGCTACTTCTCTCTCCCGCCGCGCGCGATCTCTCTCTACCGCCGCGCACGCTCTCTCTCCCACCGCGCGCTGTCTCTGTCTCGCCTAGCGGCCGCCCCTCCCTCGCGCCTACTCAGTTTCCGCCGGCCGAGCAACACGTGCTCGACCGGCTTGCGCGTCTACGCCTCGGCCTGCGTTCCCTCGCGTACCCGCGTCTTCGCGCCCTCGCCGCGTGCAGTGTTGTGTGTGTTCGTGTATTGTGTGTAAGTGTGTTCGTTGAGTGTCAGTGTGTTAGTTTTCCTCGACGGCGTCCTCGTCTCTCGTCGTGGCAGTCGCGGGGTCGAGGGAAGATGGTGGCCGCGCTCAGCTGAGCGGCCGTCTCTCGCCTCGGCTGCGTGCATTGTCGCGGCACCGTCGGACTGCCTCACGCTGGACAACTCCCTCGCACTTCACCGGCTTCTCATGCATGCGTGCCCCGGCCTCGTGCACCAGGCACTCTCCATACTCTCCTCCTCGTCTCGTCGGGCCTGCCTGCGTACATAAATATTAGAAGACAGCTCGACGGCGACGAATTCCCTTCCGTCTTTAATAGTTTGAATTTATTGAATAAAACTCCCTCACAAGTTATACAAAGCGCGAAATCGTGTGTAACATTTTCGATCGGGTGATCGCTACGGATTTAGCGCCGTTAATCTAGTACGCGTAAAGAGAATTTTTCGTAGTGAGAACGACGGATTAATAAAGGAAAATGGAGGGCGTGAATATAATAATTGGGCTGCTAATGCTCTGTGCTCCTTACGGGATTGCGCGCGGCGCGATACTGCCCTACTGCGGCATCCGACGCTGAGACGAATTTCTTTCCCACTCGCGTGCGATCATTCTTTGATTTGACAATTTGCTTTGCTTTTAAAAACTATTTTTTGCAAAAAAACGTAAATTTTTGAGAAAAAAAATTTCTTTAACCCAAATTTTAGAATGGAAAGAGCATTCGCTCGTACGTCTAATACGTATATATTTGGTCAATGGCATGTATACTTTATTGTAAAACAGAACAGAGAAGACGTGTGAATTTTTTCAGACTTTTCGGAGCGACTTTTGGATTTTTGGATATGGCCAATTTTTGAAAAATCAAAAAATTGCTCCGAAAATT
Source organism: Sycophila sp. Sp_5 (assembly GCA_018906775.1). Taxonomy (NCBI): domain Eukaryota; kingdom Metazoa; phylum Arthropoda; class Insecta; order Hymenoptera; family Eurytomidae; genus Sycophila; species Sycophila sp. Sp_5. The sequence continues at coordinate 83,328 of JACCID010000340.1, forward strand.
CTGAAAAAATTGACACGTCTTCTTTGATGAATTCTAACAACTTTTTGTTCTATAAACTTTTTTCGTTAAGTCGATCCTGATCGAGAAAAAAAATCACGAACCTTTCTTGATAAGCTTGTTGGAAAAGGGGTAGTTTGGATGGCCGCCATTTTTAATTTTGGTATTGCAACTGTTTTACAATAAAGTATACATGCCATTGACTAAATATATATGTTTTAGACGTACGAGCGAATGCTCTTTCCATTCTAAAATTTGGGTTAAAGAAAGTTTTTTTCTCAAAAATTTACGTTTTTTTTGCAAAAAATTGTTTATAACTTTTTATTGTTCAATTTTTGAACAAATCTAATACCAGATTCTGAAAGTACATAAAATTTTAAGTTAAAAATGGTATCTCAAGAATTTCTTGAACCATTTGAAGTTAGTGTTACACACCACTGAAAATATTGTCCAAAAATGGTCAAGTTGGGCGTTAAAGGGTTAAGCAGTTCGAAAAAGAGGAACTGCCCGCTAGCCACTCTCTTAAGATGGTACTTAAATGATTTGACCGCAGCCTCCCAAATACCTCCGAAATGAGCAGACAATGGTTGATAGTAATCGTGTGATGTTGTAGTAATTGTTGTGATACTGTAGTTGTAGTGGATGTTGTAGTAATTGTTGTGTAATTGGGTTGACTGTAAACACGACTACGAGCTGTTGAAACTAGCTCTTCCTCAAAGAATTTTTCGTCGAGATCGTCCAAAGTGTACTCGTGATTAGATGCCCATGGCCGTATAATGAAAAACAAACCTAAATGTAGAGGCACGCGGTGCAGCCTCAAAGGGCTCGTCGTTCGAAAACTCAGACTTGCCTTGAGGCACTACCGCGACCAAGCAATTCGATCATTCTATCGCGCATCTGCAAAATTTCTTCAAGAGTATTAGCGCCAGTAAATAGGTTATCAACGTATAAATTCCGCTCAATGATGAGTGAGACGTGAGAAAGCATCATCAGAACTCAAACGGCATCCCCTTCGCGCCAAAAAATTCGCTGGAATTGACGACCATTCTCATGCACTTGCACATGTCTATACATTTTTGCAATGTCTGCGGTTAAAACGAAAATATGTAGACTTTATTGTGCTGATGGATTCTTAGAATATCGCGTGATAAGGCAAATAGTAGCCAATTTTGACTCTTGCTCGATGATCGACATGTGTCCAGCTTCAATATACTTCTGCATGATCTTAAGTAATCTTTTTCTAATGATGGATTCGACCGCAAAGTCACAGCAAGGATAGAAAATGCTTCAGCGCGTGCGATCTAGAATCTCCTAATTCCGGCTCGTCCGTTTTAAATGACAACGTATAACGTACCCACCGCCCGCATCCCGAAACGTATTTTGCACGTAATGAGATTCTCACGCTTCTCCATCTGCGGATACACTCGACACGGTGCCTAAGTCGTTTATTGCACAAAAAGGCTCTAATTATTCTGCCAAATCAGTAACATTTTACACGACTCTCGCGGCCTTAATTTCGTCCTCCGTGCTGCAGGCGATAACACATCCTAATTGTGTTTTTTGTAAAATTAGATTTCGCCCTCCTACCGAGAGATTAATTTGCCTGACGGGCATAGCGATACAGTGGCGCCTGCATTGATTAAGATATCTACAGATCGTGGTACGTGAAAGAACGGATCACCAAGTTTTACGTTCGCTGATATTCTAATCGACTCGCGCAGAAATATTTCGTCCGGGATCAAATCTGATATTTTTGGAATGACTAAAAATGAGAGCGATTTTTCAAGCCGTCACAATGGAAATTCAGACGCGCGGTACCCTTAGTTACTGTACGTATCTCGCTGATTGCGCCTACTTGAATCTAATAAAAAATCATTGGAATATTTAAGCGTCGTACAAAATCCCACATCGCAAAATGCGCTGTCGTGCAGGTGTCCAATAGCGCTCGAGCTTTGATATGTATGCCGTCACAAGAGCGCATGAGCACGACCACGCTCATCATTAAATCCGAACGTAAAACGCGTGACGTGGTTTTCAAAGAACACGCGGATAGTTATACGGTCCCTTCATTAATAAGCTTGATGGACATAGCCTTGGTTCTCTTCTTCGCATCACTGTGCAAAAGAGTGTGATGATGCTTGTTGCATTATCAGTGAGATGATTTACAGTCACCCTTGTGTTATCGAGGCAGTTGTGGCACAACGATTTCGGCTTAACGTCGTCCCACCGCTGTTGCATGTTATGGGCACTTGGAAATGGGATTCGCCAGTCTGTAATGCTTGCATACACTCACCATGCCAGTAACAAATAATCGAACGCCGTTGTCAATACGTCGCAATTTTGCGGATCGTGATGGCCCTTCGTTAATTCGTTTGCTAGCTTGTTCGGCAAGGCCTGTTTTAAAGACAAACGCTAAAGACTCCTGCATTAATCTGTGCTGGCGTGCGTCATCTACGAGCTTGGAGAGAGATTCCGACGTCGTAGAAGCTTACGGCCTTACTTCGCAACAGCCGTTGGCGAAAAGGCAAAATAGTGCTTTTATATAAGAAGCCACTTTTTTTCATACAACTTCACTAGAAGTTGCCACCCCGATTTGTATCCTTCGGGGCTGACATCCAAGAGTGCTAATTTGTTTGCAGCGCTACCGGTTAAAGAATTTTGCAAATAAATACGTTTAGTCAAATCGTTAATAAGAAAACCAATTATCCAACTTGTCGTCGAATTTAGGCAATTCCGTAGTTGTAAATTCGCGACCTTTTATCTTTTGAGCCACGTCAAATTTGAAAAACCGTGATAGCGCGCTAATGATCAGCACTGTCGATCGAGGTTCGAGGCTACTAATTCGTAGTAATTATTCCGATTTTCCTTGACAGCGGTCGTTTTTCTTCATTATTCTCGAGCTCGGTGTGAAGATCCTCGTATTGATGAAATAAAGCAATCACACGGTTAATCCTTATTTTTACGTTTGTTGCACTAAGCTCACCACGATCTATGGACACGCTTTTTATTAATCGTGGCCACTTGGGGCATTTTACAATATTTAATTCACGGCCGAGATTTTCTATTTGGTGTGTTTTATACACGACGTGTCTAGCTTTCGGATTGAGAAAGAAACTCAGAACATCGACGTAGGTATTCGAAAAAGAGGGAGGGAGAAGAATTGAACACGCCGAGTAACGACCGCACCTCCTTTACTATAATGACACGTGCTCAGCGCGTGAGAAGGAATGATTCAAATGTGTCCACGCCGGTAGCCCACGAGGAAGTCACGCGATTTCACCTTCTGCGTCTTATAAGTCGTGAGGTAGCAAAATACCGGAGAAAAAGAAAGACGTTAACGTGCATCTCGACCCCCCCCCCCCCCAACTTCAACTACCGTTACTTGTCGCAAAATAAAAGAAACCAAAGCATATAAAACAAAACAGAATTGTATAAAAAAGAGCACGAGTTAAGAAAAAGATACGAAAGGGCAATGAAGATTAGTGATACCCTTATCTTTTAGTCGAGCTCCTCGAGCGGGCCTTTGCACGCAGCCGCTGAGAGGGTGGTGTCCAGTACGCCTTGATGAGATGAGGTCTAGATGATCATTGCTTTAAGTTTCGTGAACCAGGAATCTCACAGGAGGACAGGAGCGCGGTCACAAGATCGCCGTCGGGTACTTGCGTGCTCCCCGAGGTAAGGACCTCACTGGGGCACTTGGTCGTGCCTTGAAGCCACCTTGTCTCGTGCAGAAATTGCGTTTCTCAGCGGGACAAAATAAAAGGAATCCCGTTACTTCGCAAACACATTGTTACTGCGATTGTTCTGATAGAGCTCAATGGTTTTGCAGCTGCTTATTAAATACTATCAATTATAATTGGAGTAGGGATAATGAATTAACAAGAGGATATTTGTTAATTATCAGCGACAAAAAATAATTGTTAAGGGTTATATATCCCACAGCCTATTACGTCCTGAGCAGTTGTGACACAAAAAAAATTTTGCCTATGGGTTTTCTTTCCCGACGCCTCACAGGCATCGTTCGCTCGCCGTGGCATCGTTACTTACCTTAGGCGGTTGGCGGTGACCGACGTGAACGCTGCTACCTGCTGTGGGGTGGCGCTGCTGGATCTCGGCGTCTGCTGCTCGCTGCTGAGCTGCGCGTAAAGGAAGTGAAACGACAAAAAGGGATGGAGTGCGGACAGATAATTAATGAAGGAGGTGATGAGAATTCAAAATAACGTCATTGTTCAATTGTAACAAATGCGAAAACTTGTTTATTGAATTTTGTCGCCAAAAATATGTTAACAAGAAGAAAACGTAAAAACAAGCGCGATCGTGGCGAGCCAAAGCCACAAAGCAAATTAAATTAAATCACGATGGCCTTTTGAGGTCAATCTGCACGTCGGTTTTCTGATCGGCGACTGACTTGAAAAACCTTCGTCGCTGCACCAAGGAGAAAAAGCAACGATCAGATCAGCGTTATTTTTACCAATAGCGTTACCAACCTCTCTCATGGTACATATCCGATACATGTATGATACATATCATACATGGTACATAGCCGATGCTGAATTGGCATCGACCGCTTGCGCTATATGTACCTTATCGCGTATATTTTAAACGCAATGGAGTTGAGTCGCTCTCGACTTGCGCAGCAATCGCGTTCTTCCGGGATAGCTCGAAGCTGCGAATCGCCTTCCCGCGAGTTGTTTCGCGAAATAAAGAGATTCTAAAGAAGAGAAAAAATTGAAAGCATAAATTTCTTTTGTAAATCTAAAATTATGCACGTTTATTGTCGCTGCGAACAAGTAGATGATGCAAGGTTCGGCGCTGGAAAAAAATTAAAAATCTTAAAGAGATATTAATTAAGATATTTAATTATACTATCTATTTAATTATAAAACAAATAAACCCTTTTTATACATTTATAAACAAAATTAAACTCTTTAAAATATTTATTATCATTTTCTCGGGGTCATTTTAATTCTTCTAGTTTTTCTTATGACAAGCCAAATCCAGCGCGCTTCGCGCGCTCAATGTTCTCTTTACTCTGTTTTTTTCTAACCAGTTCTTCTAAATAATTAATTCTGATTTTTTAGTTAAAATAATATCATAGCAATATTTAATTTATCAACAAATTTAATTAATAAAAACTACAGTTAAAAAGGTTTAATACAAGACTTATTTCATTAAATTGTTTAATGGAAAACTCAAATCTGTAAGAATTGAATTTTAGCGTCAAAAGAAAGTGCGTTCCTCAATTTTTCGACCAATTACATTCATGAATTACTTAACTGCTTCAAACCAAAAACTATTACTTTTATAAGATACAAAATTGATTGCGCTTAAGTTCCTTTTTTACTGCTTATTCCGGGCTCATTATTAAGGTTAGGAATTTGGAATTTTAGCACCATTCCGCCATATACATACGAACCAATCAAGTTTACGTTTTCGAAGCTTCACAATATCCGGTCATCACTTTTTTAAGAGATAATAAGAATATTTATATAAGCATAAAACCTATGATATATTTTTTTCAGGATATCGGAAGGGGCAGAGGCCAGGCAAATGATTAAATTGGTTTATTTTCTTCACATTTATAGTGTCCAGATAATCTCACGTATTCGTCTGGTCCTTGCCGCAGTCGGATTGAAAGTCACAGTATAGTCACAGAATTTTTTCAGATGTGTAGCAAAATTTATAATTTCCGCATCTGAAAAAATTCTAAGTCCCATCGAAAAAAAAATTCTTTCGGACGCTCGGGAGCACACTTGCTCTCCGGCAGTCGCGGTCACGCTAACGCAAGTATATATTAAATATACGCGCGTTGCGTACCGACTTATATTTAACAAAACTATTTTAGACAAAAGGATTTTAGAGCCATGGATCAGACCATTGCATTGAAGCTTCCATTACTGTTTTGTGTGAAGCCGCCTAAACAACGCGTAAGGAGATCATCACTGCTTAATTCTTTGTAAATTAGTAAAATCGCTTAATAAATGAATGTCTTTCAATCTTCGATGCCGACGTAATTTGCATATTTCAGATTATGCAAAGATTCTGACAGCTGAAATATTTCAATTATCTTTATGGGTTTGGCTGCACTCCTCGAACTCGATGGTATCAGTTTTTTTATTCCAGAATTCACAGGCCTTGCAATACTTCGATTTTACCAAAACATCGACTATTTTGCCAGTAGACCAGCTGATAAGCGAAACAAATCCATAAAGAGACCAATAACGCACACCAATAATGCGCATTCTCCACGAACCATCACCGGACACAGTAATGCCGTTTGCATTTTTAGTTTTTGTATGTTCTTCTTTAGCTGCAGTTTTCATACTGAGCTGATAAACAGCTTCTGCTCCAATTGCAATTCTTTTGACATCTGTATCGTAAAATGATCAAAAAATTGGCCGCGGGAGATCCATAAAAGCGTAAAATTTTATAATGTCGTTCAATCCTACACCTAGCGGTCGCATGACAAGAACTATTCTGCGATTAATCTCGTACGTCTAGACGATGCGGATTCAGCTACTTACTAGACGTAGCCGGTGCACTCGAATGTTCGTTGAAAATTAATTTCCGACCACCTTTACAACACACCCAACACACAAGAAATAAATCACAGGACACGTGTAAATTGTCGTCAAATCGTATATTGCCTCCTGGCTTGGGGAATTATACTTATTGACGTGGATGTGTGCGCGGTGCGGAACTCGGTCGCAGGAGTTTCACGGGAGGGGCACAATACTGCTAGGGGGATAGAAAACCCGGAGAGGGTGTACGCGGGGCTCACCGTTTCTCGATTAGCTTCCGTCCTAGCTACAAAATCTCTGCCAACTACTACTCTCTCCTACAACTAGCGAAATACAACAAAACTTTAGGGCACGTCCGGCGGCTATACTAGCTTTCGGCTGAATGGCGTGGCGTCGCGACGACGAACCCTTCCGTGACGCCAGCCCTTTTTCTCTCTCACTTGCTCACACGTATTTATCGTACAATCTTATCCCTCAAAGGGTACTCTCTGCGGTCTGCACCTTTCCGCGTCGACCCATTTCTGCCCGCACCGCCGATACTCGATCTGATTAGCCGACTCAGTTTAGTTCGGCCAAACGCTATTGCTATACCTGCGCACGAACGCGAGTTAAAAACATGACCGGCGTGAAAGAAGTATTGTGCGTGACGTTGGCTGCCTGCTCGACTCGCCGAGTTTGTCGAGCAGCGCCCGTGACGTCACGCACGCAGTTGGCCGTTGTCTCCATCTCCGCGCTTCGCCGCGCTTCCCCCTCGCTCGCACGCTCGATCTCCCTCTCGCTCTGCGTCGTCCGTCCTCGTGCGATCTCTCTTTCTCTTCTATACTCGCGCGACAACTCGCATACTCGCGTTCTCTCTCTCGAACCTATGCACGAGGTCCGCGCTCGGCCACGTTTTGCGCGCGGGCCTAGTAAATGCTTCCCCACGTGCGCGGCGCACCCTGGGGAGTCGCGGCGGGTCGTTATTCCTCGCGGGTATTGTGTGTGTGTGTGTCTGTGGTGTGCGGGGATGCTCGTCAGGGCGTCGTTGGCGTCGTCGGTGGTCGCCATCATGGTGGCGCCGATCAGCTGGCCTTCGCCGCCTGGATTGCCTTGTCGCCAAACCATCGTCGTCTCCATCGCCTCTTTGCCAGCCGTCGTGGTACGCCGCTTCGGCTGCTCCGCTCCATTGGTTGTGCAGTGACGTGGCCGCCGCCCTGCGGCGCGGCATCGACGACATCCCGGTGGCGCGTGTACGCTCAGGTGGGCATCCGTGCGCGCGCGCATGCTCTCTCTCTCTTGCACGCATGGCTGGCTGGTTCGGTGGCGCGTCGTCCGCTCCACACCTGTCACTTTGGTGGGTCTAAGGTGGGCAGAGAAGCTCGACGTTAAATGAATTATTTACCGTCGACGCCTTCTCTAAGACCCTCCGAAAGAGAGAGCCGAATCACTCAGGGGTCAAGAATTGCGAATGCAACGTGACAAATATATATCCAAATTTTTTGCATTTTTTTGTCTCGCTCTGCGGACATGGAAGAATTTTTTGAGCTAAACCAAAGCATAGACCACATAGAATGTTTATTCAGCTTCAATTTTCTTTTTTACTAGACCGGATACTACTATTTGTCTTTGAGATATTGAATTTTGAGTGCAAAAGATCCTTTTTTGTTCAACTGCCGATATCTTTGGAACTACTGATCGCCCAGCGATCGGACAGAGGGTTTCGTTTTTTGCAAAAAATGTCCTATAAAAATCTATCATGATTAATTTGAAAAAAGAAAAAATTCCCCCTGTAACTTTAACGTGAAAAAAGAGCAAAAAATACCATTTTCCCGCTTTTTAGTTAATTGACTGCATCGTTGTCAATATTGGGCGGAAAAGCTTGGGTCATAGGAAATATCTTTAGCTTAATGTACTCCGAAGAATCTCCTAATTTTTTAGACTGATCGATTCAGCGGTTTTTCTGGATCGATCGATTGAAATTTCGAAAAAATTAAGGGAACAGCGTTTTTGTTCCTTAAACTAGGCTTAATTTTTTTAAAAATCAATAATTTGTTTTTTTTTAATTATTACACAATTTTATGTTTTTTAAAGATTAATTAACAATAAAAAAGTCTAATCAAAATTTTTTTAAAATTTCCAAAAATTAAAAAATTGTTTTAAATTTAAAAAAAATTGTAAAAGATTTAGAAATAAGAAAAAGCAGATTTATTTTTATGCAGGATATGCTAGGCCTCGTACAGCGAAAGCAACCCTCCAATTCTTTAAGAGAAACAACAATAGATTGCTGAGGCAACCTGCAATGAGTCCAATCTGAATCCCATTAAGCACGACTGGGACATATTGGGCCGCCGATAGCGTCAAAATTATCCAAATTTTAACAATTTAGCAGTGTTAGAGAACGCTTTTAATTTTTAATATTTTGAATATTTTTAATGGAACAATACTAGCGATAAAGAACACTTTTTGGATCCTGATAGTGTATAAATAGTTTTAATTATGTGAGTACTTAAAGTGCAAAAAGTTACAATAATTAAAAGAGACGAAAACAAAATTTATAGCTATTATACTGAAAAGTCTATTTTTTGTTCGATTTAACCCAGGCTTGCCCCCTTAAATCCCCTTAAGTCGTCAAAGATTTCTTTTTTGTGTTACGTCCAGGATAAGGAATATAGGCTAAATTTATTCGGAAAAACAAATAAACATGATTCACACAATTTCAAAGGTTATACATTTAATGATTAAAAATTCAAGTGGAATTACAATTATTATATAATATTCAAACGCAAGACGCGATATTCTTTCTTCTTTTAAAAATTAATTAATTTACCTCGCAATAAAAAAGATGCGTAGATTCGTAGATGCGGCGGATCGGTTCGGCCGGTCACGGCAGATAGCGGCGTTCCCGCTGTCACTCGTTGCTCCGGGCCGAAGGTGTCGGTGCTCGCTCGCTTTCACTCTTTCTCTCTTTCTCTGTTGACGGAGGACAGCAGCTTCCCTTGGTTTAGATATAACTGGCGTGGACGATAATTACTCGTGTTGTACACTCGATATGACTGAACAATGCTTGCCCTTAGACGAGGGTTTTTATACTCTTTAATCCCCTCCATTGATTTCTGGTGCGGTGCATTCCTTTGCTCAATCTTGAGAAAATTTGGCTACTTAATTAAAATGATCGTTTCCTGTCAGAAATTCAGACATGAATAATAATGTAGTTTTGCGCTGGTATGTGATCTGTTCTTAGGGCTCATTCCCTAGGAAAGGTGGCTGCGCGCAATGCTGTGACGTCCAAGTTAATGGCACGCCGAGAGAGTGACGGAAGGTCGACTCTCTCAATACCCGGTTGCATGTGTCTTAGCAAAGCTAATGGGCAATGCCGAGAAAAGATTGTTTCTTTATATGAGAAAAATTAAGTTTCGCTCGCATTCGCGTAGGGATGGATAAGAAGGATTTTAATCTAAGAAGTACAGCGTATCAAAACGTCAACCTGTACTACTTCGATTAAATTGAGGAGAGGAGTCAAAGGAATTGATTCTAAAGTCTAAAGTACAAACCTAGCTGTGCAATGCTAGTTCTGTACAGTAGACTGAGTAAAAATTTCGTTCGGATTAAGGAAGAAAAGTTTAGAAAAAAATGGAAAATGAAGGGGACGAAGTCAAGAGAGAGAGAGAGAGAGATTGGGCAGATGAAGTTGCTGTTGATACTGACGACCTGGCGAGCCTAAGAGAGCGGTGGAGATGCTGGACCCTGGAAGAACGGTGGCCAGGCCAGAGCCACTGGAGAACTGAGGTTGGTCGACTTGAAGTCTGGAGGGCGAAGTTGTCCTGTAGAGCGAAGACTTGTAAAGCGGAGTAGACCAGTGAACTGAGTTTTCCAGTGCGTGCGGTCCCTTTTAAGGCCCAAGGGCCAGACATCCCCACTAGGGGCGCCGGGTCAAACGTCAGCATTGATTGGTTGAAGTGTGCGAAAATTCGGCAGCGTGGGAAAAGTGTAGCGGGGCCCAAGCGGTGGTTGAGGGGCGGGGGTAGCTTCGAAGTTTGCCGATTCTCTGTCTCTCTCTCTGATCTCTCTGATCTTCTCTCTCACTTCAAGTTCATTACATATATTTCATAGATTCTATTTATTTATATGTTGCGCAGGATTTATAAACAATCAATTATATAAGAAACAATAGAAGACATTGATTCCTTCGCTCTTCGATTGGCCAATATAAGATCATGTTTCAGTGAAATAAACGAAACGGTTGAACGATTGACTGGGCGAGTCGAAGAAAATGCGGGGCGAATTCATGACGTTGAGTCTAGACCTCACTGGGAAACGTCCGCGGAGTCACATCAAAAAGTAAAATTAAATTTACCAAAGTTTAGCGGGAAAGAGAATAAAAAGCCCAATGAAATAAAGCCGAAATTGGCGGAATTAGTTTGCATCATTTCGCAAACGGTAGAAAACGCGGCAAGAGATTGGTGGTATTTGGTGGAACGCGAGAAAAGATCATTTGATGAGTACGTCGACAAATTTAAAGATAGATATTGGAATCAAGGGATATAGCGCGATCATAAAGCTAGGATTGAATACGTACGTTTTTTGGCAAATGGAAAAATGACGCGTGTAGATTATGCAACAAATATGTTCGGTACTATAAGAGGTTTGGAAATACACGAGAGCGTGGAAGAATCGGTGTTAATATTGAATGCTCACTTTGAAAAATCAATTCGCCACGCGATTTTAGCATTGCCCGTTAAAGACTTTAGGTCTATGATTAAAATTTTGTCCGACTGTGATCTAGATGACAAACACGAGAAGAAATAAACACAAAGATATGGGGGGCGCGATCGACAGGGAGAGTCTAAGGATAATCCAAGGGAAAACACGACGTATTCCCGAGAATTAAATTCGGTATCGTCCGGTGGCGAAAACAAAAATAATGACAGTAACAATAAAAATAAAAATGCCGAAAAACTTCGTGATAAAAAACCCAGAGTGAATGGCGAGGTGTTCGGAAAGAGAACCGAGAACGATATAAATTGTTTAGACGTAGATTTATCTGATTTAACGCCAGCTAGTACCTCTAACTCGGGAAATGTATAAGGGTTGCATCTCGCGACGCAGGTAAGCCAATGAAAGTGGAGCTTCGAGCAACCATCAATGTTTTAAATAAAAAATCGAAATTAAATGAATTAGGCATTCGGTCGATTTTAGAGGATCCGCGGAAAGATTTGTTTTACGATATAGCAGGCGAAGGGGTTAATACGAGAACGATGCGATGCCCCAAAGTAAATATCAAAGCAGAGGGAATTACAGTCGGTGCCCTGTTAGATACCGGTAGCGAGGGTGACATGTATTTCTAAACAATTTTACGATAAAAATATCGAAATATTTAAAAAACGGACGACGTTTCCAATATGCGAAACAGGGATCGGCATTAATCATTAATTTGTTAATATTTTTGACTAAAATTAATATTATATTTGTAATACATTAAAGGTCAGCTCGAAATTTTCCATTACTTTTCTAATGTGTAATGGTCAGCTCGAAAATTTCCATTACTTTTCTAATGTGTAATGGTCTGATCGAAATTTCCCATTACTTCTGTAATGGGTAATAGCCGAAAAAAAATTAATATTTCATTTGTAATGCATTAGTGGTCAGCTCGAAATTTTCCATTACTTTTGTGATGGGTAATGGCCGAAAAAAAAATAATTATTACTTTTGTAATGAATTGATGGTCAGCTCGAAATTTTCGATTACTTTTGTAATCTGTAATGGTCAGCTTGAAATTTTCCATTACTTTTGTAGTATGTAATGGTCAGATCGAAATTTCCAATTACTTTTGTAATGTGTAACGGTCAGCTTCGAAATTTCCCATTACTTTTGTAATGTTAATGGCCCAAGAAAAATTAATATTACATTTGTAATGCATTCATGGTCAGCTCGAAATTTCTCATTACTTTTGTAATGGGTAATGGTCAGCTTCGAAATTTCCCATTACTTTTGTAATGTTAATAGCCCAAGAAAAATTAATATTATATTTGTAATGCATTAATGGTTAGCTCGGAATTTCCCATTACTTTTGTAATGGGTAATGGCCGAAAAAAAATTGCTATTACATTCGTAATACATTATTGGTCAGCTTGAAATTTCTTATTACATTTGTAATGCATTAATGGTCAGCTCGAAATTTCCCATTACTTTTCTAATGCATTAATGGTCAGCTCGATATTTTCGATTACTTTTGTAACGTGTAATGGTCAGCTTGAAATTTTGCATTTCTTTTGTAATATGTAATGGTCAGATCGAGATTTCCCATTACTTTTGTAATGGATAATGACCGAAAAAAAATTAATATTACTTTTGTAATGCATTAATGGTAGCTCGAAATTTCCCATTACTTTTGTAATGCATTAAAGGTCAGCTCGAAATTTCTCATTACTTTTGTAATGGGTAATGGCCGAAAGAAAATTAATATTACATTTGTAATGTGTAATGGTCAGATCGAGCGGTCTCAGCCTGTGCTCAAGGCTCGGGTAAATCTTCAACCTCCACGTCCATGCCGTGGCCGCTGGGCAACGTCTACTGTCGCGTCAATGCTCTTAGCAGCAGCGCTAAAACAGAGGCGGCTGACGGAGGCTCTGGGTGGCGGGTTAAACCCATTTCGTCGGGCGGTGGCGCCAACAAAAGGGTACTCTTATCGCTTGTCCGTTCCTTCTCGACTTCTTGTCGATCGGGTAAAGGGGGCTCGTGGTCACCTCCGATCACTGTTTGCAGTGCAAGGGAAGTTGAATGACTCATGTGCACGGAGCGAGGAGCAGACTGCAGCGGCCCGATGATCCTCTGGGATTCCAAGGGCGAACTGCACGCTAGCCGAAGCCGGAACCGTGGGTCCTTTAAACGGACTCAGACCGGATAGATAGAGGCAGACGGAGGCGAGCCATCTAGGGGCCCTATAAACGGGTATCTCCTGGAAGGTGGTCATCATTCTTTACGTGGTGCTATAGAGCATGAAGCCCACCGAGCACAAAGATAGTGGGACGAAACGAACCCGAGCAAAAGACGGTCCACCGTGTTAGCCGTGCGGTGCGGGCCTGTGAGCTGCCAAAAGGAGATCCTGGGTGGGGAGACTAGCTTCCAATTGCGCGCTTGGGCGACCCGAACCATCTTCGGCTCCCGCTGGCGGCAAGACGGGCGGCTCTGCGGCTAGCCACCGCGGGTCAATCGGCAATGGCGAGTGCGCTCTGACGCGTTATGTCTGCCGGAAGCTCCCCAGAGAGCAGAACACCTTTTGTTCGGGTGGGAAGCTCGAGGGAGTAGAGGTGGGCTAGCGCGTGAGGGTGTGCTATATCCTCTTATGATGGTCCAAGCCAGAGGGTCTCCTACAGGCATGTGTTGGGGAGATGCTCTGGCGAGCCCGTCGTTGAGGGGTCCTGGAGGCCGGCCACATGGGGGGACGAAAATTTATTTTCACAGGATGGATCGTAATCAGAACAAAGAAGAGCGAGCAGCAGAGGTAGGTAGCCTGGAGAGCAGAACCTTAAAGGTCCCGTTAATGCGCATCAGAACTACAAGCGCATCAAGCATTGCGAGCGCTAGTAGCTATGGCAGCGCTACGGCAGACGAGATGGTAGCGCAGCCATCTACATCACAGGGTGCGGCAGACGAGATAGTAGCGCACCCATCTACATCACAGGGTGCTGCAAGAACGGAAAAGGCCGCAGAGTCAAAGATCATTGATTCTATCAAAAAACTCCTCAAGGAAATGATAGAATCAATGAAGAAGCAAAAGAACGTGAACAACACTATAAAAAACGGATTACCCGTCTTACAGGGGCAATTTGAAGAATTGATAGGGCGAAAAAATCTTTCGGTATGGCGGATGCTAACACTGGATGCACGGAAGACCAGTGAGCCTCAAAAAAGACAACCCTCCACGCCGCCAACTGATACGGCTGAAGGGAGGCCAACGAAGAAACCCAAAGAAGATGCCAAAAATAAGGCAGAGTCTCAGCGGGCGGATACGCAGTCAGCTGCAGACTGGACAACAGTTCCCACGCGACAGGAGAAGAAGGAGGGAAAGAAAAAGAAGAAGGAGACGAAGAAGACGGAATCGGAGAATCCGCCTCCGAAAAAACGTAAAAAGGCTAGGCCGGAGGCGATTATCCTCAGGCCGGCTGAGGGGAGGACTTACGCGGAGATCCTCGGAGGGATCCGCCGCCAGGTTAATCCCTCTCAGCATGGCCTAGGAATTAAGGACATCCACCGCACACAAAGCGGGGAAGTTCTAATCGAATTACAGAAGGCTTCGGCAGAGAGTAAGGAGGGTTTCGCCAATGCTCTGAGGCGGGCCGTCGGGCGGGCGCGGAGGTCCGCTCTCTGACACCTAAGATGACCTTGGAGGTCAGGGACGTGGACGGCTGCGCCACGGTCGATGAGATTAGGGAGGCCGTCCTCGGGGCATTGCAGGACTACACCGGCCCTCTAGACGTACGGCTCACGAGAGCGAACAAGGTCGGAAAAAGACTGGCTCTCGTGGCCCTTGCTGAGGAGGCCGGTAGCAGGCTGCTGGAGGTGGGTAGGGTCCCGATTGGATGGGTCTACTGCCGCCTCAGGCTCAGGGCCCAGGTTGAGCGCTGCTTTAAGTGTCTCGGCTATGGGCACCGTGGGCGGAGATGTGGGGGCCCCGATCGGGGCAGTGCCTGCTTCCAGTGCGGGCGGACGGGGCACAGGGCAGCCGACTGCAAGTTTGAGCCTAGGTGCTTCATCTGCCCGGAGACCAACCCGGCGGCGTTGAACCATGTCGCTGGCTCTGGAGCCTGTGGGACATTCAGAGAGGCCCTAGCGAGGTCTCGCTAAAATGGCTAGGGTCCTGCAGGCGAACCTGAATAGGAGTAGGACAGCGCACGACCTACTCACGCAGATCTGCCTCGAGAAGGACGCTGACATTGTTCTTGTCAGCGAACAATATCGAGATGGCGATGCAGGGGTGTGGTATCGGGATCAGCTCGGTACCGCGGCTGTCTGGGTTTTTAACCCACGTCGATTTCGGGTTACGTGTCACGGCTCTGGCCGCGGCTACGTTTGGGTCGGGTGTGGTGGCGTTACTTATGTAAACTGCTACCTCACTCCGAACGAGGCCATCTAGGGCTTCCAATCCAAATTGGATGCTCTCGAGGATGCGTTCAGAGACGTGGAGGGAGAGCTGATAGTAGCCGGGGATTTTAACAGCAAAGCTATCGAATGGGGTGAACCCTTGCCAGACTCCAGGGGAATGCGACTAATGGACTTAGCGTCTAGGCTGGGGCTGGTTGTTTTAAACACTGGCTCCACGTCGACCTTCAGGAGACCTGGCTATAGGGAGACCATCCCCGATGTATCGTTTGCGACGGAACGTCTGGCCGCACGTGTGCGGGATTGGCGGGTGATCGAGGACTATACAGCCAGCGATCATCAGTATATCACGTTCCACGTTCGTGATGTCGTGCCGGTCAGGGTGGCGGTCGAACGTCGCCCAGCCAGATGGGTCGTGGCGAAGATGGATCACGAGAAGTTCTCCCAGGCGCTTGAACGTGGTCAGCAATCCCTGGTTGAAGTGCCTAGAAATGGGTCGCTTTCCGAACGGGCTGAAGCGGTGATTGATACCACAATGGGTATAATCCGCCAAGCCTGCCAGGAAGCAATACCGAGGAGATCTTCGAGAAGTGTGCGCCGCCCTGCTTATTGGTGGACGGACGAGATCGCGGAGCTGAGGCGGGGATGCCTGCAGCTGCGCCGAGTGGCCCAGCGGGTCAAGAGGCGCGACCGCGAAGCCGCTCTCAGGATCGCCGAATATCTAATGGCGAAAAGAGCTCTGAAGCGAGCCATTAAAGCGAGTAAGAGATATTGCTGGAAGAAGCTAGGGGAGGATCTGAACAACGATCCTTGGGGGTTAGGGTATAAAATTATCACCCGCAAATTGGGTGCGTTCGGTAAGAGCGAGCCCATGAGCGCGGAGGTAATGGACGGAATAGTCCATGCTCTGTTCCCCACTCATCCCAAACGACGGGATGAGCCCCTGGCTCTTGAGGGCCTCGAGGCACCGCCCTTCACAAGGGCGGAACTACAACGCGCAGCGCGTTCCCTTAAGAACAACAAGGCGCCGGGGCCTGACGGGCTTCCAGCGGAAATACTGAAAGCGGTGGCAAAGAGCCATCCTGAGCTCTTGCTTAGCATGTACAACTCGTGCCTTCAGGCGGGAATATTTTATTCACGCTGGAAGGAGGCGAGACTTGTGCTGATAAGCAAGGGCAAGGGACCAATTAATGCTCCGTCGGCGTATAGGCCCCTATGCATGCTGGACACTGGCGGGAAGCTCCTGGAGAAGCTTCTAAGATCCCGCATCCAGGCGGCGATACTGGCAGCTGGCGACCTCTCTGAGAGGCAGTACGGCTTCCGGAGAGGGAGATCTACCATCAACGCCATCCAGGAGGTAGTAGAGGCGGCCAGGTCTACGCAGCGGGGAAATCACTTCTCCCGACCCGTTTGCCTCCTGGTGACACTTGATGTCAAAAACGCCTTTAACTCGGTAAGGTGGACAGACGTGCTGGGGGCACTGGAGAGGGACTTCGATGTTCCTGTGTATCTAATTCGGATCATCAGGGACTATCTGAAGGACCGATTCATAACGTACGACACGACGGAGGGCTCCAAGCGGAAGGAGCTAACGTCTGGTGCGGCCCAAGGCTCCGTCTTAGGATCCGACCTATGGAACGCCTCCTACGATGGGATCTTTCGACTGGAAATGCCGGAAGGCTGCTTGCTGGTCGGGTACGCGGATGACGCGGCGGCTGTTATTATTGCTCGCAATATGACGCTGGCGCAGACACGACTCGACCAGACCATGCGTAGAATTCGCTATTGGATGAGCGACCATGGGCTGGAGCTAGCTGAGGCCAAAACCGAGATTGTGCTCCTCACGAAGAAGCGCATCCCCCGAGTGCAGCAGCTAAGTATAGGTGAAGTGTCGGTTCAGACCAAAGCATGCGTGAAGTATCTAGGGGTGATGCTAGATGCGAAGCTCACCTTTCGAGAACATATTCGGAGGTCTGCGGACAAGGCGGCTGTGGTGGTGGCTTCCCTTTGCAGGGTTATGACCAACTTGGGTGGACCACGGCCATGCATCAGGCGGCTGCTACTACGCGCCGCTGAGTCCGTCATGCTTTACGGTGCTGAAGTTTGGACCGACGCGCTTCGGTACGAAATGTACCGCAAGCGCATGGCGGCGGTACAAAGGAGATGTGCCCTTCGTGTAGCATGCTCGTATCGCACGGTTTCGGAGGCGGCTTCACTAGTGGTCGCTGGGGTAATACCTATCGACCTCCTGGCCCGAGAGCGGAAGATCGTCCACCAAATGAAGGGGCACGTCGAAGTAAAGAAGCGAGCTAGGGAGCAATCCCTCGCCTGCTGGCAGGATCGGTGGGCGCAGGATACGCGCGGAAGGTGGACCGCCAGACTAATAAGTCAGGTGGCCACATGGACCGGGCGGCATCATGGGGAGGATAGTTATTACCTTACCCAGATGTTAACCGGTCATGGGTACTTCCGCGCGTACCTGCATAGGATGG
Source organism: Sycophila sp. Sp_5 (assembly GCA_018906775.1). Lineage (NCBI taxonomy): Eukaryota > Metazoa > Arthropoda > Insecta > Hymenoptera > Eurytomidae > Sycophila > Sycophila sp. Sp_5. The sequence goes on from JACCID010000340.1 coordinate 101,416, forward strand.
GCAAAGTCGCGGACCCCAGCTGCTTATACTGTGGGTCCGCGAAAGATGATGCCCATCACACTTTCTTCGTGTGTGTGCGATGGATGTCGGAGAGGGCAGAACTGGGGGGCGAGGCTGGAGGGGTAACACCTGAAGGCATCGTCCCCCGGATGCTCTCTTCCGAGGAAAACTGGGGGAGGGTCGCCAAATTCGCGGAGGGCATCCTCCGTCAGAAGAAGGCGGACCTCCCCTAGTTATTTGAGGATATCTGCTCCGGAGAGTGCCCCGTGGCAAACAACCTGGTCCCCTCCCCGAAGTAATGCCTAACGGCGGTTTCCGGGGAGGGGGTTTCCAATCCAGGAAGGAGGTCTCCTCGACGCACTCCCGCCTGTTCCGACCTGTAGGTAACTGCGGGGACAGCGGGCGGGCATGCGTCAAGGGGGGCGAGGTTTTAGTGGGTAGGCCAGCACCTTCTGGCAGAAAGTAAATTAATATTACATTTTTAATGTGTAATGATCAGATCGAGATTTCCCATTACTTTTGTAATGCATTAATGGTTAGCTCGAAATTTCCCATTACTTTTGTAATGAATTAATGGTCAGCTCGAAATTTCTCATTACTTTTGTAATGTTAATAGCCCAAGAAAAATTAATATTATATTTGTAATGCATTAATGTTTAGCTCGAAAATTCCCATTACTTTTGCAATGGGTAATGTTCAGCTTGAAATTTTCCATTACTTTTGTAATGTTTAATGGTCAGATCGAAATTTCCCATAACTTTTGTAATGTGTAATGGTCAGCTCGAAATATCCCATTACTTTTGTAATGCATTAAAGGTCAGCTCGAAATTTCTCATTACTTTTGTAATGGGTAATGGCCGAAAGTAAATTAATATTACATTTGTAATGTGTAATGGTCAGCTCGAAATATCCCATTACTTTTGTAATGCATTAAAGGTCAGCTCGAAATTTCTCATTACTTTTGTAATGGGTAATGGCCGAAAGTAAATTAATATTACATTTGTAATGTGTAATGGTCAGATCGAGATTTCCCATTACTTTTGTAATGCATTAATGGTTAGCTCGAAATTTCCCATTACTTTTGTAATGAATTAATGGTCAGCTCGAAATTTTCGATTACTTTTGTAATGGGTAATGTCCGAAAAGAAATTTCCCATTACTTTTGTAATGTGTAATGGTCAGCTCAAAATTTCCCATTACTTTTGTAATGGGTAATGGTCAGCTTTGAAATTTCTCATTACTTTTGTAATGTTAATGGCCCAAGAAAAATTAATATTATATTTGTAATGCATTAATGTTTAGCTCGAAAATTCCCATTACTTTTGCAATGGGTAATGTTCAGCTTGAAATTTTCCATTACTTTTGTAATGTTTAATGGTCAGATCGAAATTTCCCATAACTTTTGTAATGTGTAATGGTCAGCTTCAAAATTTCTCATTACTTTTGTAATGTTAATGGCCCAAGAAAAATTAATATTATATTTGTAATGCATTAATGTTTAGCTCGAAAATTGTCATTACTTTTGCAATGGGTAGTGTTCAGCTTGAAATTTTCCATTACTTTTGTAATATGTAATGGTCAGATAGAGATTTCCCTATACTTTTGTAATGTGTAATGGTCAGATCGAAATTTCCCATTACTTTTGTAATGGGTAATGGCCGAAAGAAAATTAATATTACATTTGTAATGTGTAATGGTCAGATCGAGATTTCCCATTACTTTTGTAATGCATTAATGGTTAGCTCGAAATTTCTCATTACTTTTGTAATGTTAATGGCCCAAGAAAAATTAATATTATATTTGTAATGCATTAATGTTTAGCTCGAAAATTCCCATTACTTTTGCAATGGGTAATGATCAGCTTGAAATTTTCCATTACTTTTGTAATGTTTAATGGTCAGATCGAAATTTCCCATAACTTTTGTAATGTGCAATGGTCAGCTCGAAATATCCCATTACTTTTGTCATGCATTAAAGGTCAGCTTGAAATTTTCCATTACTTTTGTAATGCATTAATGGTTAGCTCGAAATTTCCCATTACTTTTGTAATGAATTAATGGTCAGCTCGAAATTTTTGATTACTTTTGTATGTGTAATGGTCAGCTTGAAATTTTCCATTAGTTTTGTAATATGTAATGGTCAGATCGAGATTTCCCTATACTTTGTAATGTGTAATGGTCAGATCGAAATTTCCCATTACTTTTGTAATGGGTAATGGCCGAAAGAAAATTAATATTACATTTGTAATGTGTAATGGGTCAGATGGAGATTTTCCCATGACTTTTTGTAATGCATTAATGGTTAGCTCGAAATTTCCCATTACTTTTGTAATGATTAATGGTCAGCTCGAAATTTCTCATTACTTTGCAGATGGGTAATATTCAGCTTGAAATTTTCCCATTACTTTTGTAATGTTAATGGTCAGATCGATAATTTTCCCCAAACTTTTGTAATGTAATGGCTCGAATATAATTTGTCATCATAAGGTCAGCCTGAAATATCCCATTACTTTTGTAATGCATTAAAGGTCAGCTTGAAATTTTCCATTACTTTTGTAATGGATTAATGGTAGCTCGAAATTTCCCATTACTTTTGTAATGCATTAAAGGTCAGCTCGAAATTTCTCATTACTTTGTAATGGGTAATGGCCGAAAAGTAAATTAATATTACATTTGTAATGTGTAATGGTCAGATCGAGATTCCCATTACTTTTGTAATGCAATTAATGGTTAGCTCGAAATTTCCCATTACTTTTGTAATGAATTAATGGTCAGCTCGAAATTTTCGATTACTTTTGTAATGTGTAATGGTCAGCTTAAAATTTTCCATTACTTTTGTAATGCATTAATGGTTAGCTCGAAATTTCCCATTACTTTGTAATGAATTAGTGGTCAGCTCGAAATTTTCGATTAACTTTTGTAATGTGTAATGGGTCAGCTTGAAGTTTTCCATTACTTTTGTAATGCATTAATGGTTAGCTCGAAATTTCCCATTACTTTTGTAATGAATTAATGGTCAGCTCGAAATTTTCGATTACTTTTGTAATGTGTAATGGTCAGCTTGAAATTTTCCATTAGTTTTGTAATATGTAATGGTCAGATCGAGATTTCCCTATACTTTTGTAATGTGTAATGGTCAGATCGAAATTTCCCATTACTTTTGTAATGGGTAATGGCCGAAAGAAAATTAATATTACATTTGTAATGTGTAATGATCAGATCGAGATTTTCCCATTACTTTTGTAATGCATTAATGGTTAGCTCGAAATTTCCCATTACTTTTGTAATGAATTAATGGTCAGCTCGAATTTCGATTACTTTTGTAATGTGTAATGGTCAGCTTGAAATTTTCCATTACTTTTGTAATGCATTAATGGTTAGCTCGAAATTTCCCATTACTTTTGTAATGAATTAATGGTCAGCTCGAAATTTTCGATTACTTTTGTAATGTGTAATGGTCAGCTTGAAATTTTCCATTACTTTTGTAATATGTAATGGTCAGATCGAGATTTCCCTATACTTTTGTAATGTGTAATGGTCAGATCGAAATTTCCCATTACTTTTGTAATGGGTAATGGCCGAAAGAAAATTAATATTACATTTGTAATGTGTAATGGTCAGATCGAGATTTCCCATTACTTTTGTAATGCATAATGGTTAGCTCGAAATTTCTCATTACTTTTGTAATGTAATGGCCCAAGAAAAATCTAATATTTATATTTGTTAATGCATTAATGTTTAGCTCGAAAATTCCCATTACTTTTGCAACTGGTAATGATCAGCTTGAACTGAATTTTCATACTTTTGTAATGTTACCTGGTCAGATCGAAATTTCCCATAACTTTTGTAATGTGCAATGTCAGCTCGAAATTTATCCCATTACTTTTGTACATGCATTAAAGGTCAGCTTGAAAATTTTCCATTACTTTTGTTAATGCTTCTTACTGGTTAGCTCGAAATTTCCCCATTACTTTTGCAATGGGTGGTAATGTTCAGCTTGTTGAAACTTTTCCATTACTTTTGTACTGTTTAATGGTCAGCTCGAAATTTCCCATTACTTTTGTAATGTGTAATGGTCAGCTTCGAAATTTCTCATTACTTTTGTAATGTTAATGGCCCAAGAAAAATTAATATTATATTTGTAATGCATTAATGTTTAGCTCGAAAATTGTCATTACTTTTGCAATGGGTAGTGTTCAGCTTGAAATTTTCCATTACTTTTGTAATATGTAATGGTCAGATAGAGATTTCCCTATACTTTTGTAATGTGTAATGGTCAGATCGAAATTTCCCATTACTTTTGTAATGGGTAATGGCCGAAAGAAAATTAATATTACATTTGTAATGTGTAATGGTCAGATCGAGATTTCCCATTACTTTTGTAATGCATTAATGGTTAGCTCGAAATTTCTCATTACTTTTGTAATGTTAATGGCCCAAGAAAAATTAATATTATATTTGTAATGCATTAATGTTTAGCTCGAAAATTCCCATTACTTTTGCAATGGGTAATGATCAGCTTGAAATTTTCCATTACGGAAAAAAAAAAAAAAAA
>JACCID010000341.1:0-104394 GCA_018906775.1 Sycophila sp. Sp_5
GGGGGAACACAACCAAGCGAACAACACCAGAACAGAGGTGTCACAGAATCAACCTAGTAGTACTACCAAATGCCACCACGTAATCACCCGGAGAAGAGGGGAGAAGGGAGAGGGGGGGGCAAGAAGAGGGAAAGGAAGAGAAGGAAGAAGAAAAGGGAAAGGAAAAGGAAGCAAAAGATCCGCACTGCAACCAAAAGGGAAAAAAAAAAAGAAAAAAATACACAACAAGGAAGCTGTCGCGAATCAACCCGCTTGTCACCGGAAGGAAGAAAAAGCAGGGAAGAAAAAGGAAGGAAAAAAAAAAAAAAAAAAAAAAAAAAAAAAAAAGAAAAGGGCTCCACCACTGTCACCAACACCTGTATCACCACAACCACTGACAACACAATCACACTCAAAACCACTGATAACACAACCAATATCCACCACAAATCACACTCACAACCACTGACAACACAACCAATGTCTACGACAGTCACACTCACAACTACTGCATATTCTTTTACCAACGCCCAATTCAAGAAGACCTGTCAACACAACCAAGAAAAAATAAACCAAATAGCCGAAGACGAAAAAAGAGCTCGCAACACCTCCAACAGCAGCAGCAGCAGCTGCAGCAGCAGCAGCAGCAGCAGCAGCAGCAGCAGCGCAGCAGCAGCAGCAGCACAGCAGCAGCAGCAGCAGCAGCAGCAGCAGCAGCAGCAGCAGCAGCAGCAACAGCAGCAGCAGCAGCAGCAGCAGCAGCAGCAGCAGCAGCAGCAGCACACAGCAACAACAACAACAACAACAACAACGACAACAACAGCAACAACCGACAAATCAGCAGCGGCAGCAACCGCAGCAGCAACAACCGCAACAAATAGAGAACAAGAAAAACAGAAACAAGCCGAACAATAAGAGACGAAGGAGGGCGTACTTGCAGAAGGTAATAACATTATTTATTTATTGCTATACTATTTATTTATTTCTGTAGTCGCATTGAGACTTGAATACTAAGCCCTTTTGCACTTATGGCATTTTTAACAACAATGCATAATTATCGAGCTATTGTCAATGCGGTAATTGTCCAATCAGCGTTAAGGGAAGCACTACTGGGCTGGGTTTTCTCGAGTAAACTGAGCTTTACGGGACTAGTAATTTGCGCACAATATTCATGGCTGCAACCTTTCTCTCTCTTTTTTGCAACCTGCTTGGGTTTAACCATTTTAGATTTAAGGGTTTTGAATTTTGAGGATTTGAATTTAATTAATTTTGGTTTAACCCGTTAACGTCCACGAGACGGAATTTTTAAGTTTATGAAAACTATTTTCTCCACTCCAACCTCAAATACGCATGTTTGCATGCGATTTTGCGGCTCTCGTGGAGAAAAATACGGTTTCACACTAGTGCGTAAGTGGATTATTTGCCTCGGGAGACTTTTCGGCCTCGCTACGCTCGACCTAAAAACGTCTCCGACGCAAATAATCCACTTCCGCACTCGTATAAAAATGTACTATTTCGTCCTAACTTTTAGTTCAGATATCGTGGACGCTAGTTATACCGGTTTTAGACCGATAAAAAAATGTATAGGCTGCAAAAAATCAGTTACAAAAAAATAATTTAAAAAACAATGTTTTTTTTTAATTTTGATTTTTCAAAGGTTAGACATTTTTTTTTACTTATAACCACCACCATTCAAAAGAGCACCCTTGAAATATAGGGAACGGTTGGTTTTAAGTTATTTGTGTTAGAATTTATTGCGTCGTATAAATTCGAACTTAAACTTCAAAATTTTGTCTCGTGGACGTTAACGGGTTAAGTGTATTGAGCTTAGAATATTTAGGTTTAAAGGATTTGGCATTAAGGAAATTGGATTTAAGAAATTTGTATTCAGTGGATTTGAGATTAACGGAATAGGAGTTAAGAGTTTCGTGATTAAGATTTTTTTAATAAAGATTTTGGGTTTAAGGGCCCCGAACACTGTAAACTGCGATTTTTCATATGATTTTTATTTTATTTATTAAAAAAAACGGACGTTCCGATTTACATGAAGCTTTACACATATGTTAATGAAGGTTTAAATTATCCAAAAAAAATTTTTTTTCTCCATCCCTCGGGCGAAAGTACGAGGTTTCTCCTTTTGTTTACGCTAGAAGAAAGAGCATTTTTAGCCGCTGCATGCGCGTCATTTGTTTTAAACTCGAAAGCTCTGTCCGAAAGATTTTAGAAATCTAACCCCTTTAAGTTCGGTTATATTCTAATAACTAATAGACATGCATCAAAGAAAGTCTATGTAGATAATTAACGTCCTTTAAAATAATTTATATACCTCTAAGGTGCAGGTTGTGTTTGTAGTCGTATGATTTTCGATTTATCCCGCTTATAACGTAAATAAAATTCAATCCACCTGCTAGCTTTTTTAATTATCAAAAAGAATACTAATCAACCGTACACTTAAATTAGAACTTTATTGAACGTTATTGAGAATGTAGAAATAAATACGAATACAGTAAATTGGTTAAAAAAAATTGCATTAAATATGAAAATTTTACTTTTAAAGGCAATATTGTTAACAATTTTTGTTGTGAAATTTGTAAAAAATAATTGTAAGTAAATTAAAATAAAATTTCAGTTTTAAAAACATTTAATTACGTTTTTATTAAATGTTTAAGTTACAAATATTATGCTTATTCTGCTTTTTTTTTCGATGCCCGCCCACAACCAGCAGCACTCGCTACGCTCGTGCTGCAAATGTTGGGCGGGCATCGCACATATATAAACGCGCGATAGGTAAAATAAAAAAATATACGCAGATTACACTAAAGGAACCCGTGGCGAAAGTAAAAACATGGCTGCGCAGAACAACTGCCAGTTGAAGTCGGTTTAAAGGTTAGAAATTGATTATTTTACTATTTTCTAATTAATAGTATAGCCATACTTTCGCCCGGGGATAGAGAAAAATACTATTTCTTACACGGGAGAGAAGTGGAACTCATGCACGGACGTGTATGACGGCCTCGGCTTCGCCTCGGCCGTCCTACCACGTCCGTGCGAAAGTTCCATTTCTCCCCCTTGTCAGAAAATCTACTATTTTTTTTTTTGGCGGCCTTGTTTGTATTCTGGAGCTGATCCAAAATGGCGCCTTTTTAAAATGACCCTTGTCGCGTTGACAGCAAATCAGCAAAACGGAGCCTCCTAGAGCAAAAAACAAAAAGATTCTTGAAATATACATTACTGGCTACTGTTTGACGTAGGGGATTTTAAAAATATTGATTAGAAAAAAAATGGCGGCTGTTTGAAGAAAAATTCGCGTAAAATTTTTCTTCAAACAGCCGCCATTTTTTTTCTAATCAATATTTTTAAAATCCCCTACGTCAAACAGTAGCCAGTAATGTATATTTCAAGAATCTTTTTTGTTTTTTGCTCTAGGAGGCTCCGTTTTGCTGATTTGCTGTCAACGCGACAAGGGTCATTTAAAAAAGGCGCCATTTTGGATCAGCTACAGAATACAAACAAGGCCGCCAAAAAAAAAAAAAAAAAATTTTTTTTGGATAATTTAAACCTTCATTAACATATGTGTAAAGCTTCATGTAAATCGGAACGTCCGTTTTTTTTTAATAAATAAAATAAAAATCATATGAAAAATCGCAGTTTACAGTGTTCGGGCCCCTTAAGAGTTTTGAGCTGTGGATCTTGGGTTTAACTATTGGGTTTAACTGATTTGGGTTTAAGGGTTTTGGCTTTAAAGTTATTGTGTTTGGGTTCATTAGATTTAATATATTTCGGATCAAGGTATTTGAATTTAACGGATTTGGGTTCAAGGGGTTTGGGTTTATTTATTTTAAATATAAATAGTACATTTTTATACGAGTGCGGAAGTGGATTATTTGCGTCGGGAGACGTTTTTTAGGCCGAGCGAAGCGAGGCCGAAAAGTCTCCTGAGGCAAAGATTCACTTACGCACTAGTGTGAAACCGTATTTTTCTCCACGAGAGCCGCAAATCGCATGCAAACATGCGTATTTGAGGTTGGAGTGGAGAAAAATAATTAGTTTAGAGTCATTGGTTTTAATGCACTTTAATTTATAGGACTTAGGCTTAAAGGATTTGGATTTAGAGGAATTGGAGCCAAGGTATTTGGGATTACAAGTTTTAGGTTTAACGGATTTGAAATTAAGGAATAAGAGTTTAAGTGCTTTCTGTTTAAGAGACTTGAACTCAAGTAATATAGGATTAAGGGTTTTGTATTTATACGTTTTGGGATAAACTGTTTTGGGTTTAGGGGTTAATAATTTAAGATTAATAAATTTCAATTAACAGTAACTCGATAGTTGTGTATCCTAATTCAAAATACCTAAAGAAAAGTTAATTTATTTGTATTTTATATACTTTTTTAAATAATGTTATTACTAGTATAGAATTTTACAATAGTACATTTTTATACGAGTGCGGAAGTGGATTATTTGCGTCGGGAGACGTTTTTAGGCCGAGCGAAGCGAGGCCGAAAGTCTCCCGAGGCAAAGATTCACTTACGCACTAGTGTGAAACCGTAAGCCGCAAATCGCATGCAAACATGCGTATTTGAGGTTGGAGTGGAGAAAATATATTTGAAGAAAGCTTGTTATTAGTCTGCTGCAATAAATTATAAAATTTCTTTGTATCATTACGTTGTGCTTTATTGTATAGTATTGCGAGCACGTTTGTCAAAACTATTATATTTGTTTACATTGTTAAGAAATCATAAATACTGTTGCATTGACCTTGACAAGGTCAATGCAACAATGAATGTAAAATTAACTGAACCATGGGGAAAAGCTCGCTTATTGCTGCTAGAAGATTCGGTTATGATTAGTTAATATATTTTCTTGATGATTTTCTAGACAGATATGACTGGTTGTTCAAGTACTGGCAGTGTCTACGTAGTTACTTAGTTATCGCATTAAGAATTAAAAATTCTTAGCGTGCATGACTGGTTTTATTATGAGCACAATTTACTTGTACTACTTGGTTATATCGTTAGAAAATAGTAAAGTACTGTTCCGTTGACCTGTTCAACCGAATGGTGAAAGTACAATTAACTGTATCATGACGAATGGCTCGCTTCTTAATGCGCATAGATAAAAATATTATTAGTAATTTCCAACCTTCATATGATTTTTTAATCAGACATGACAGGTAATCCTAGCATTTATTCCGTGTTCGCAGTTTCTTGGTTATTGCACTAAAAATTAATGATTCTTAGTGTACATGACTAGTACTACGAGCAGAATATATCGGTTCTACTTTGTTATATCGTTAAAAACCCGTAAATGCTGATGTGTAGGCCTTGCTAACACATCGGCGAAGGCGAAATTAACCATATTATAATCAATTGCTCGCTTACCGCTGCTAGTAGTTTTGATCATGATTAATTAACTACTTATTTCTATCTGATTGTCTAACCATATTTGACTGGTAGTTCAAGTACTGGACGTGTAATCGTAGTTACTTGGTTATCGCACCAGGAATGAAATATTCTTAGCGTGCATGACTGGAATTACGTACGTGGTCAGTATTTACTTAGTTATTGCACTAGAAATTAAATATTCCTACTGTACATGACTGGTATTAAACAGAGCTTCTTAGTTATATCGTTAGATAACCATAAATACTGACAAAGTATGATATTTATAAACACAGCTATGAAGAAAAAGTTAACTATATCATGACAAAAGGCTCGCTTTTTGCTGCACGTATATTTAAGCATGGTCAGTTAACTTTATGTTATATGATTATGTAACCTAATCTTTAATGACAAAACTGCTATATAATGATACATAAAGTTTGTTTTCTTAGCAATAATAACAAGGTTATATTTATTGCAATAACTGTTTTATCATGTCACAATATTATTATAAATTATCATTATAGATTTACTAACATTTTGATCTTAGTTACAGAATGTGCAGCAGTGACCCAGACGGAACTGATCGTGAGCCCTGGCCGTGAGAGGACGATTCGCCATAGTTTTGTTTGATTGTTTTGTTTATTTGTTTGTTAGTTTGTTATGTTTGTATATTTTACAATTTTGTTGTAAAATAAAATTAAAATAATTACGTAATGATAAACTGATTACTTCTCTCTATTTATTAATAGTAGATTATGTAACTAGTGCGCGAAACAGGCGATTCACGCACGAGTCGAGTTTGTCGCCCGAGCGAAGCGAGCGAAGCGAGGCCGAAAAGTCTCCCGAGGCAAAGATTCACTTACGCACTAGTGTGAAACCGTAAGCCGCAAATCGCATGCAAACATGCGTATTTGAGGTTAGAGTGAAGAAAACATATATTACTGTTTTTGAGATCGCTCTTCTGATTGGCGATGTCAAAAAGTTTAAAAAGTAAAGTTTAACCTATTTTTATTTTAAAATATACAAAAAATAGTACATTTTTATACGGGTGCGGAAGTGGATTATTTGCGTCGGGAGACGTTTTTAGGCCGAGCGAAATGCTTTTTTTACAGTTGTATTTTATTTTCAAACAAAATTTTAACAGTCTTCCAAATGTCTAGACCATTTTTAATTTCATACACATATGATCCCTATACTTGGACTTGGAAAAATGTATGAGAATTCGTCAAAGAATGTTCATATTTTGTTTCAAATATTTTAAGGATGTTTTCCAAAATTTCAAATTTGAATTTTTTTTAAAAATCAAAAATGCCACCGGATCAATTAATTATAATTAATAATTAATAATAATTATTATCATAATTAATCAATTGTAAGACATTATTTTTCTTAGGAAATTTTTATGAAATCCCATAGTTATCAATTAAAAAATTTGTAAATGTTAAAAAAAAAAATCCAGATGTCATTTTAAATTGGATAACGATAATAAACAAAATAATTTCAATGCATATTTTTATAGTCAAAAAAATCAAAATATAAAATTTTGGAAAACATTCTTAAAAAATTTGAAATTATGAACATTCTTTGACGAATTTACAGATATTTTTCTAAGTCCAAGTACAGGGATCATATGTATATGAAATTAAAAATGGTCTAGACATTTGGAAGACAGTTAAAATTTGGGTTGAAAAATAAATTCAACTGTAAAAAAAGCATTTTTTTTTTTATATATTTAAAAAAAAAAAGGTTAAACTTTACTTTTTGAACTTTTTGACATCAGAAGAGCGACCTCAGAAACAGTAATATATGTATCTTGCGTTAAATTTTTCTTACTTGTTTTAACAATACGAGTTGTTGAAGTCCATGTTAAAATTTTGTTCGTTTGGGAGGTAATGAGTTAACTAAATTTGTCGCCTTTTTCGAGACAGTAGTATATTACGTTACAAGGGAGGAAAACAAGAATGGCCCTATATTGCACGTATATTGGCACCCGAGCCAAAGGCGACTGTGTCAAACGTGTGATCTGAGGCATTTTTTACTTCCTATGCTGCGTATACTATTTTTCTACCTAGCATGAGGAAATCATAACCTTTCCTCCCGGCGCCCGATCGAAAAGGTTACGATTTCGGACTCGCTAGGTTGAAATTTTAAAAAGTTTGTTGGTCCCATGGCCTAAAATACTTATTAACGAGTAGCGGAAGAGTGACTTCTACAGCCGCGTATGCCAAAGGCGCTATCTATGTACCTACAAAACTTCTGGCTTGCGGCTCCGTTAGCACTCATTCCGTCTCACTCTCGCGTTTAAATTAAACGAACACTAAAACTTTATATTTTCATAATTTATATCCTTCCAAATTCTAGGTTTCCAAATTTATGCTCCACCGAATTATGGATTTCAAAATATATACCCTTCCATATTATAGATTTCCTAACTTTTATCCTTCCAAATTTTGGAATTCCTAATTTTTATCCCTCCAAACTATGGATTTCCTAATCTTTAATCATCCGAAAAATAGATTTCCTAATTACGATTTTCAGATAATTAAGCTTTCCTATATTTCTATTTCCTAATTTTAGCCTTTCATAAATTTTATCCGGGCTCCCGCTCGGCTACACTCGGGCGCGTTCGGAGCATTCGGCTCGCGCGCCCGACATCTACTAACTTCTCCGGGACGCGGACATTTGTAATTTCTTTTACGGAGGCAATAGAGGCCCCCGACTTGCTTTTTACTTGTTCGCGTCATTCTCTCGAGTAGTCCGTGGGACTACTCGACAAACCTTCCTCATCCCTATCCTCCCGGATACCGCCACTCTATCGTAGAGCTGGGCGGCCGGCATCCGCTGTCCAAGGGACGGACAGTACGCGAGCGCGAGGGACGCGCTCGCATCTAGCACGCGAGTACGAAAAGCGAGAGTACAGGCGTAATCTCGCGTTGTAGACGGGCCGCGGCGACGTGTGTTCGCCGTCGGGTGCTCGCGCGCACCCCGAGGTAACGACCTCGAGGGGCACTCGCACGTGCCCCATTGCACCCATCTTGCGGAGGAAGGTCTCCTCCGCGAGATAATAGGTCAAAAGGCAACCCCGTTACAATGTAGACGATATGCTTATCGTTCATAATAATGATTTAAAGTTACGTGAAATCAAAAATCAATTAAAGAAAAATTTTGAAATCAAAGATTTAGGAAAATCAAAGAATTGCATAGGCATAGAAATACGCAGAAATAATAACAACATTTATTTAAGTCAAAAGAAAAAAATTAACGAAGCGATAAAACGATTTAATTTAATAGAAGCAAAATCAGCCTTAACACCAGCTGATCCAAGAGTATTATATACATTACAGAAAACCAATAAAAATGTGAATTACCTTATAGAGAATTAATAGGGACACTAATGTACATAGCTACCGCAACAAGACCCGATATTATGCACACTGTAGTATTCTTATCTCAATTTAATAATTGTTTTTCTAAAGAACATTGGAATATTGCAAAACGTGTAGTTAGATACTTAAGGGGAGGTCGTACCATCCTACATTACCGACCGCGATATGAATCGCTGTTTCCAACTTTTCTCTGTCATTTATTAGTGAAATAATGCACAAATTAAATTCACCTCAAAAAATTCATTGAAGAAGAGGGCTCAACTAAGATAATTGTAATACGGAGTCAAAAATTATAAAATTAATAAACTTTTTAATTTGGCATAAACCGATGTTGAGTTGAACGATCGCAGCGCCATTGCTTATTTGCTAGCAAGGAAGCGACGATTTTTGACTCCGTATTACAATTATCTTAGTTGAGCCCTCTTCTTCAATGAATTTTTTGAGTGGAATTTAATTTGTGCATTATTTCACTAATAAATGACAGAGAAAAGTTGGAAACAGCGATTCGTATCGCGGTCGGTAATGTAGGATGGTACGACCTCCCCTTAAAAAATACTTTCGAGTTAGAATTAGTATATGAAAAGAAAAATAAATTAAATATAGAAGGATACGTAGACGATGATTGGGGTTCAAACATTCTAGATAGAAAATCGTTTACAGGGTATATTTTTAAGTTGAATAGATCCCCGATATTATGGAAATCGCAAAAACAAAAAAATGTTGCATTATCCACCACAGAAGCGGAATACGTAGCTGTAGCCGAATCCGCGAAGGCGATTATTTTTTTGAAAAATTTATTATCAGAAATGAACTTAGAGATAGAGGTAACATTGTATAATGACAATAAAAGTGCAAATATGTTAGCAAATAATAATATCTTTCACGCACGGTCAAAGCATATAGACTTAAGATACCATTTTATTCGCGATCTATTAAATGAAAAGTTATTTGAATTACTGTATTTGCCAACTGAGGTAATGCCTGCAGATGTTATGACAAAACCATTGTCAAAAATAAAACATCAAAAATGTTTTCACAGCAATGCGCTGGCGGGATGTATGTGTGAGGTGTGTGCGTGCATGCATGCGATATGTGTGTGCCGAGTAAGTACGTCGTCATGCGCGTAGAACCCTTGCTTACTCTTCTCCTATCTCGTGCGTCGAGCAGGTGCTTTGTAAAAACCAATTAATAAAGTAATCATAACAACATACATATTATATCTTGTAGACATCATTTTGGATTTCCTGAACCCAATTTGAATGTCCGATGACTTAAATAATTCATATATACGAAAATAAATTCAAATTTAACCTCTTACTATTTTTTGCCCGCCATTTTCGATTCACCATTTTAAATTTGGTCTGGTTCGAACTATAATTAAACTAAAACTAAAACTAAAACTAAAGAACAGAGATAGGGGCCCCGTAAGCATACTTCCCGTCTTTATGCCTAGTGACATCGTCACTAGGTAAAAAACTTTTTGTTATAGCTTGCAGGGCCCCTTCCCTGTGTTGTTGGTGTTGGTGTGTGAATGTTGTTGTGACAGTCTTCAACTCTAATATCTTATCTCCAATATCTGATTATCATAGAACTAGCTTTTGTGTACATTTCGGTAGACGCATTTTTTTCCTTTTGTATGCTCCTTTCTCGAAATTGTTGAGTCTCTTCGGGCAAGTTAGCCCAAGTTAGTTCTCTGGTGGATTTACATTTACAAGAGGATGTAAATATGATTCCGTCCAGATCTATGATGTCTAGGTTTTTATTTTGTCTTGAGATAGGTTTCATGGACTTTATAAATGTTTGTGTACAACTGTTTCCTCTATCAAAATAGAAAAATGCTTTGTTATTTCCTAGATAGTTAATGTCACCATAGGACATTTTTATTTCTTTAGATGTTTCAATTTTTGTTCCCGGAGGATTCGGACTCAGATTCTGCAAGCTTTTATTATTGTTTGTTTCTGCTTTTTTATCAATTATAGTGAATACATTATCTATTGTGTGGTGTGTTTTGTTGGTATTTACAGGTGTAGTTTCCTTTCTTTTGGTTTGTGTACCTTTGCAAATGTCTTTGCTTTTACGAAGTGTATATGCTTAATTGTTTTTAGTGTTGGGTAAACACATAAAGTGCATTCTTGTTTTATTTCTTTGTGTGTTGCGTACTTTGATTGTTGATGTAATTCTTAATTATGGTTTCAGCTAATTGAGATATTGGGAAGATATTGTTAGGAGTAATATTGCACTTTTTTTCCCAGTTGTAATTTGTCATTCGCCGATGTGTTCTCTTGTGATATTGATTACAGATTCCTTTTGCACAAATATATGTTCTTATATCTTGTGTTAGTTTTGCTGTTTTATTCAGATCTTTATGGACTTCCAATACAAGATCAAAATTGTTATTATCTTGTTCTTGTATAAGATGGTTTGTAATCAAATCTTTTATTTTTTTGTTGTTGCTTAGTTGAATATAGTTTATTTTTTGACAGTCTATTGTGTTTTCTGTCATTGATTTATTCTTACCCATTGTTTTATTTTAGATTTGATATTTTTGTTTTTTAGAATTTTGATGTAGTTCGGTAAGTTATTGAAATTTGTTACTGCTCTGATGTAACTGTTTTTTATGCTAATGTTCCGCTAATTTTCTGGTATTGTGGTCAGCATGTCGTTGATGTAAATGATGAATAGTAATGGGCCAAGGATTGTTCCTTGTGGCACTCCCATTTCTATGTTTTCATATTTACTAAATTTGTTGTTTACCTTGACTCTTTGCTTTCTATTATTTAGGTAGCTTTTTATTAACTTAAGGATATTGCCACGAATGCCATAGTTATATAATTTGTCTAACAATATTTTATGATTTACCGTATCAAATGCTTTGGCCAGATCTAGGAAAGTTATAGCAATAGGATTGCTTTTATCTAATTGATTGTAGATTAAATTGGATATTTGGGATAGTGCATCTTTGGTACTCCTGTTCTTCCTGAATCCAAATTGATTTTCCGATATTAAATTGTATTTATTGAAAAAATTTAGTATTCTTTTGTGTATAATTTTTTCAAAGATTTTTGCAAAATTTGATATTAAAGAAATTGGCCTGTAATTCGTAGGTAAGAATTGTTCCTTCGATTTGTAGATTGCTGTAATTTCCGCTGTTTTTAATTCATCTGGCCATATCCCTTGTTCCCCACAGGTGTTAAGTATGTGGGCTAATGGTGTCGATATAGCTATGCTAAGCTTTTTTATAACTCGTGCGTTTATTTCATCATGTCCACCTTTAGTGTCTTTCAGGATATTGATGGTTTCTATAATTTCTTGCTGATTTGTTAAGTATAAGAACATGCTGTTATCATTTCTTTTAGGCATCTTTAAGCTCTCATTTTGCGGTTGGATTATCTTATCAGCTAATTTTTTTCCTACTTTGCAGAAGAATTCATCTTATTAGCTATTTCTTTGGAGTCCGAGATTTTTTTATTGTTTTTTACTATAAAATTTATGTTTGTTTTTGGATTACCACTTTTACCTAATTTATTATTAATAATTCTTCATAATTTTTTTGGGTTATTAGCATTTAATTGTAGTTGTTTTTTGTCATAATCTTCTTTAGCTTGATTAATAATTTTATTCAGTACTTTGGAGTAATCATTATATATATATATCTTTCTTTGATTTATTTGTAGGATCTTTTTTGTAAATGTTATAAAGTTGTTCTTTCTTTTTGCACGAAATTATAATGGCCTTCGTTATTCAATTTTTTCTAGGTCTCATCATTTTGTTACCTTTGTCTTCACATTTTGATTGGTTTATACAGAATTTAATTTTGTTTATTAGTGACACTATAGCTTCATTTGCGTTCATTATTTTTGAGATTTCTGTCCAGTTTACTGTTTCAGCCGTTTTAAGTAATTTATTGTAATTTACGATTGCCAACATGGCGTCGGCAGGCAAGGAGCCTCCCGATGCCGCTCCGTTAAATAAATACTATAGGTGTCATTCTAATCAGAAAGTTGGAGCAGTGGTATGTGTTTTGTATGGTGAATTTCAACATACAAATGAGGTTGTAGCTAAATACAACTCTGGTGTGCCTATTACGTTTCTAAGCAGCTCTTTTATCATCTGCCAAGAACATCCTAACTTTGCACTAACCTCAAAGTTACCATATGGCGAATTTAGCGGTCCGCTTGCCGAGTTTATAGCTCACTACAAAAGCGAAGACAGAGAAGTACTAAAACAAGAAATCATTCAAGAAATTCAAGGAAATAAAGACGTAAGTAAAAGTCCAAAAGGAAACCACAATGAAACCATCTACGAAGATCTAAGTGAAAATGAAGCACGCAAAATTGAAAACGACCTACTTAAACAACTATATAAAGAAGTGCAAGAAAAAAACCAAATATTAAATGAACTGTTAACCAAAGAAAAAACATCAAAGAACAAAACGGATAACTTAAAAATAAAAACATATGCTGAAACAGTAACACAAAAAGTCCAAAATCTGAAAACCAAAAAAGTGCCGAAATTAATAATTACTAAAGTAAATGACAATGATAAGACAAATTTAGAAAAAAAAGTGTGCAATATTTTAACTAATAACAAAACGATTCAAACAAAAAAAATGATTACCAAAAATAAAGATAAAATAATAGTTGATTGTATGAATGTTAAAAGTATTGAAGTGCTTGAAAATGAATTAGAAGGGGAATTAAAAGAAAATTTTAAAATTGAAAAAGAGCAAATAAAGAATCCAATAATGAAAATTATTGGAATAAGTAAAGAATTTAATACCAAAGAAGAATTAGAATTAGATATAAATGAAAGAAATTTCAGCAATTATGAAGAAAAGTGCAAAGTATTAACTATTTTCTCCAATGAAAATTCAGCGGGTGCAATAATAGATGTTAACACTAATATACAGGGTGTTCGAAATGTTCCGGACCCCCCCCTTATAACATAAAGTAAGCATTTTGGAAAAAAATGTTAAATACAAAAGTTGTTAAGTTTTGAAGGTTGAACTAAATGATGACCTTGTATTTGTTATTGGTTATCATTTTCAAGGTCATTTAAAGGTCATCTTCAGTTTTTTAAATAGGGACCCCTATTTTTTATTTCAGATTCTGAAAGAGCACAAAATTTTACATCTGGATATGTATCCACGTTATGGATCAAAATGACCTACAGAGGTCATTTAGTGGTTAAATGATTATTTAGTAGCAGAAAGCCAAGAAATCCCGATTATTAAGAACTTTGGGTGTATTTGACGAAAAGAAAAAAAAATTTCGTACTTTAATACTAAAGTACATAATTTGATTTTCTAGGACGAACTTTATGGTCACTTTAAAATTGGCCTTCATTTTTAAGGTCATTTGAAAGTTATCTTCAGCTTATTAAAAAGGGACTCATTTTGTATTCCGGATTCTGGAGGAGCATTAAATTTTAGGTCTGGAGATATGTACAATATCCACGTCATGGCTCGAAATGATCTACATAGGACACTTGGGGGTTATTAATTTCAAAAGCAAAATAATCTAACCGTTTTACATGAACAGTTTTTATTGCAATAATTTTTTGCAAGGGTTACGAGTTTCTACGCATGATTCATAGCATTTTCAGGATCGTTACCTTGTACCTTAGAAGATTTTGCTCACTATTCTTTTTAGGAATCAGTTCATTTATAATTGTTAATTAACAATTGTTTACTCCTATTTACTTTTCTGTTTTCAAGAGTTAAGTGAAGTTCTCTTACTTCGAAATTCAGATAATTGTATTAATTTTCAATAATTGTACTTTTAATCGTAGTGAAAAATGGCACATCTTACTGAACGAGAAAGAATATCTTTGTTGATGATGCGAGGGTGGGGTGATCAAGAGAGAGGTTACAAACAGGTACAGCGTTTATTCAATGAAACATTCAGAGTTGAAGAAAACAACCCTATTTCAAAAAGTACGGTAATTCGCACAATTAGACGTTTTGAAGAGACAGGTGGTATTAAAGATCGTCCTAAATCAGGTAGATCCAAATCATCGTCTAATGATGAAAAGAGCTTAGACGTATTACAATCATTTATTGAGGACCCCCATTGCAGCATCAAACGTTGTGCACAACAGCATGAAATGGGAGCTGCATCTGTGCACAAAATTTTGAAACTCAACAAATGGCATCCTTTCAAATTAAAGTTGGTACAGGAATTATCTGAAGATGATTTTGATAGAAGGGTAGAGTTTTGTGATGTAATGATGCAAATGATATCGGATGATCCTTTGCTCCTCAATAACATTGTTTTCTCTGATGAAGCCACGTTTGAGATAAGCGGAACAGTGAACAGACATAATTGTCGATACTGGAGTAACATCAATCCACATTGGATGAGAGCGGACCACACGCAACATCCTGAAAAAGTAAATGTTTGGGCTGGCATATTTAATGGAAGAGTACTTGGCCCTTTCTTTATTGAAGGTAATTTAAATGCTGCAATGTATGAAACATGCTTCGAGACCAAATTATACCTGCTATACGGAATTTAACGGGTGGAAATCTGGACGAAATTTACTTCCAACAGGATGGTGCTCCTGCACACTACGGTATTCATGTTCGCCGATATTTAGATGCAACATTTCATGATAGATGGATTGAGCGGAGAGGTACAATTGAATGGCCACCTCGGTCCCCAGACCTAACGCCTCTTGATTACTTCCTTTGGGGATACTTGAAGGATAAAGTTTATGTTATAAAACCACGTGACTTGGATGAATTACGCCAAAGAATCACTGATGAAATAGACTTGATACCTCAGCAAATCTTGCGAAATGTTGTTGCAGCCTTTTACAATCGGTTAGCACATTGCCAAACTGTTAATGGGCAACAATTTGAACAGTTGTTGTAAAAAGTTCCTGTCTACGATATTTTAAAAAAATTCAGTTTGGGCGAATAGTCCACTGTCTTGATTTAGTTAGCTGGGCCGCCGATAGTCCTGCCTTAGCTGACTGGGCCGCTAGTGTTCTTGTCTTAGTAGGCTGGGCCGCCGATGGTCTTGCCTTAGTTGGCTGGATCACCCATGATGTTACCTTAATTAGTTGTACCTCCCGTGCCTGAGCAATAAGGCTCATTTTGATTAGACATTTTTTTATTTATCATTTTCTCCCCCGAGGTATGTAGTTGTTGGGCCTAAGGCTTATTTTGATTAGACATTTTTTTATTTATCATTTTCCCCCCCCCCGAGGTATGTAGTGGTTGGGCCTAAGGCTTATTTTGATTAGACATTTTTTTATTTGTCATTTTCTCGCCCGAGTTATGTGGTTGTCTGGCCTAAGGCTTATTTTACGCCAGTGTCAATTACACCTTCTACAATCCTAATGCAGAATTTAGCGCTGGTGCAAAATGGAGAATTACAACTAGGAGGCTTAATTTGGAAAACTAAAGTTAACCTTCAAATGACCTTGAAAATCAAGGGCAATGTCAATTTAACGCCACCATAAAGTTTGTCTTGCAAAATCAAATTACTTTAGTATTGGTCAGATACGCTCAAAGTTCTTAATAATCGGGATTTCTTGGCTTTCTGCTACTAAATAATCATTTAACCACTAAATGACCTCTGTAGGTCAATTTGAGCCATAACGTGGGTACATATCCAGATGTAAAATTTTGTGCTCTTTCAGAATCTGAAATAAAAAATAGGGGTCCCTATTTAAAAAACTGAAGATGACCTTTAAATGACCTTGAAAATGATAACCAATAACAAATCCAAGGTCATCATTTAGTTCAACCTTCAAAACTTAACAACTTTTGTATTTAACATTTTTTTCCAAAATGCTTACTTTATGTTATAAGTGGGGGGTCCGGAACATTTCGAACACCCTGTATTTACGCATAGTATTAAATCTGTATTTAGGGTAAAATATTTATTTAGTTGGTTTATGTTTTCTGCTATGATTATTATCTATGATATTAACTTCTTCATATGCTTCCATTATTACTTATATATCTTGAATGTAGCACTTGGTGAGGGTAATGAATCTACTGATGCGGTGCTTGGTACCTTCGTTTTCCTAATTGCCGGCTGTCTACTAAAGTGGCATTCCTTATCATGCTTTCACTTACCGAAATACCGCTGATGAGTTGGCTGTATTGGGTAGTCTGCTGTTAGAAAAGTCTTGTTATTAGAGTTAGTCGTGTTGTTAGAAAATTCACAATTTGCACATTCTATTTTTTCACTGTTGCACTCTATTGCTGTATGATTTCCCGCACATTTATAGCATGTAGCCTCATTCGGACATTTCTTGTACCCGTGTCCAAATTTCGAACATTTGACATGGGTTCGTATTTATTTGGTCAAATACTCAACAGTTTTGGTACCCTACGAAGACTTTATTTTTGTTATCACGAATGTATTTGTATATATTTTGTTACGTTCAAAATTTTAAACGTTACAAGAGTTCTTTATGACCCGAAAGCGTATATGCAAATAAAAATAGTTCCTTTTTTATCTCACGTACGTCATGACAAACGTACGAGTGTCGCTATTAAAAAGGTGTTTTTGAGATTTTATTTTTATTTTTATTCAAGCTCTCTAAGCTCACATACGTCATGACAAACGTATGATTTTTGCTTATTGAGTTGGATTACTTTGGTTTATTTTACTTATCAATATTTAGCTCACACACGTCATGATAAACGTGTGCCTATTGCTAATTAAATTCGAGAAATAATAAAATAAAAGAAATTATTTATGACTCACATACGTCATGACAAACGTATGATTATTGTCAAAGATTAACAATTATTTTCTTTCTAGCAATTAGCTTTGATTTATCTTGTACAGGCATTAGCTCACATACGTCATGACAAACGTACGGTTTTGCTATTTATTGGAATTAAATTAAGATTTTATTATTATTGATTTTATTTATTTTCTTAAATTTTACAAATAATTAATTTTTTCTATAATTTTTTATCAAGAGAGGAATATTGAATTTTTATTAAATGATTTCTCTTAGCTTTAGCTTGCATACGTCATGATAAACGTATGCCTATAGCTAATTAGCTTCGAGTGTTTTTTGTATATTGTTAATAAAGCAAAATAATTGATTTGAATTAATCTCCTGGCTTTAGCTTGCATACGTCATGATAAACGTATGCCTATAGCTAATTAGCTTCGAGTTTTTCTGAATACAACTGTTTATTAATAATGATAATCTATTTAATTTAATCTCTTGGCTTTAGCTTGCATACGTCATGATAAATGATGAGTTTTCTATTTTAAAAAGCTGAAGCAAAAAAAGAAGTGAGCGGAGCTCTGTAGAGCACCGTCTTTTATAGTTAAAACTCAGCTTCTCCCTCTCTTGATTTTACAATTTCGGCGCTGCTTGCCGTGACGTCACGCACCTAGAGTGGGTACATGTTTCTTAAGGTAGTTTCGTAAGGAAGGGGAAACGACGCTGAGCGGCGCGACAGCGATCGCTGCATCGCGAGGCGCTTATCCGCGGGCAGGGGAAAGAACAAGAACAAACCTTTTGAAAGACGCCGCAATCCGATGTGTGCGTGTGTGTGTATGTGAGGTGTTACATTGCCCCCCGAATAAAATTTTTTATTTTAAATCATAAAATGAAAATTTTATTAAGAAAATAGTGCATGTATATTTTAATTTCTATTTATACAAAATCAGAATTTCCTTTTTAAATTTAATAAACAAACAACAAACAAACAACAAACAAACAAACAAACAAACAAACAAACAAACAACAACACAAACAAACAAACAAACAAACAACAAATAAATAAATAAATAAATAAATAAATAAATAAATAAATAAATAAATAAATAAATAAATTTTTTAATGAAGGCTTTGGAGCCATTCTTCGAAATTTACTATTTCTTTAAGGAGATCCTCCCGGTTGGCGGGGATTCCTTCGCTTTCGCACTCAAATAAAAATGCATAATCCTCCTCTTGTGTTGGAGGTAAGGGAAGCATGTGGGCTGGACTCGGTCGCGGCGGGTTGATCGGTGTCGGGACGTAGGCGTCCTCCGGGACGATCGGAGTACGCATCACCACTGGAGCGAGGTACATACGGCGATGGTGGTGGTGGTGGCGGCGTCGTCCTTTCCCCAGGTGGTGGTGGTGTCGAAGGTCGTCCCCTCACCTTCTCGAGCTCGACAGGTGGTCGTGGCGGCGGTGGCGGGGTTCGGCGGAACCCGGCGAAAGCCGGTGTGGACGGTGGTGGCGTCCATACTGGGGGTCTTAGGGCACGCTGTCGTGGGTCCCTCTCCTGGGGGATGATTGAAGGTGGCGTCGACGGTCGAGGCGGGGCAGTCCTCATTATCGCTGCCAGCGTCGGAGATTTTCCCCGCGGCGCTAGGGGAAGATCGGCGGTGGTGGTGGCGGCGTCGACGGTTGGCTGCTTCCGGCCCACGCGGGTTTGGACCGCTCGTCCTCCTTTATATCGGCACTTTGCCGATATAAATCGTTGGGCACGTCCCCGCAATACTTTTACACAAGTATAACTGCGGGGAACATGCCCTAAAATCACTAGTTGTTTAGAAATTAGCGACTCCTGGACTTGCGTCCAGGAGTGCCCCGTAGAGATCTCCTCTGTGGCGGTCGTTGCGTCGGAGCATGGCGGCATCGTTGACGGATAACGAGTGAATGAAGCGAAGGTGACACTGAATTTTTTAAATATGTGATTTAGGGCGTTGTTGCCACGTTTCCTTTGAATGAATTTTATATTATTACCTATTTATTGATTAATTTTTTCAAATGGTTTTGGCTATTTTGTTCAAAAAATTTTTATAGTAATTATTTTTTAAATAATTTTAGCAAAATTTTTGCACTATTTTCTTTTACAAAACTAAAAATTTTTACATTTAATTAAATAAATCTTAATACTATCGCTGTCTTTGCCTCGCACATGTAAAATATTTTCAGTTTTCGTTTTCGATGCGTTTGGTTATCACATTTTCTTTTATAAATTCTTTCGTGTAGTCATTTAACATCTTGTTTAACGCAATTTGTTATTAACAATTAAATTGTTTATAAACAAAAAAAAAATTAAATTTCTAAAATTTTTCATCGTTTAATAAAAGAGATTGTTTTCGTTAATTGTTAAGATTAATAAACAATTAAATTGTTTAAATAAATAAAAATTGAAAATTTCTAAATTCTTCACTTTATTCAATTAAATGGTTTTCATTCGTTAATAATAAATTATTTATAAACAAATAAATTGTTTAAACAAAAAAAATGAAATTTTTCTAAATTATTCAAAATAAAAGGGTTTCAGATTCGAAAGGTGAAATTTTCCTTTTTCCTTTTTATTTCTTTCGTCGTATATTAAATAAGTATCGGCACTTAATTTTTCAATTATTTTATACGGACCTTCGTAGACATTGAAAAACTTAGCGATTTTATTTTCTAGCGCATTAGACATATTTAATTCTTTTACTAATACTAAGTCGTCGATTTTAAATTCAAAATGATTTGTTTTCGCATTTATTTTTTCAGCTCTCGCATTGAGCTTTCGCTTTAAATTTTCGCGAGCTAAATAAATTCTTCTTTCTTGATTCATTTCAAGCGTGGGGGTTGGTACGGGCAACCAATTTTCCCAAATTCGTTTTGGCTTTTGATTAAGATGTAGCTCGATTGGGGTGAATAGAGTCGTCTCGTGATGCGTCTCGTTTATAATTTCTTGAATCGCAGGTATGTAACGAGCCCATCCCCCATGCTTGTCGCCTACATATGTTCGCAAAAAACGTCCTATCTCTCGATGAACGCGTTCGATAATATTTGATTGAGGATGTCGTATCGACGAAAAAACTGGCTTAATTTTTTCAATTTCTAATTTATTAAGCCAATTTTTTGCAGTAAATTGCGTACCATGATCTGATATGATTTTCTTTGGTTTTCCATATTTTGGGATATAATCTTCAAAAATTTTTCTTATAACAGAATTTGTGTTCGCCTTTTTTAAAGGATAAAAAACTACAAATTTTGAGAAATATTTTACACCTCCTGTTGAGGTAGGTAATGGACCAAAAAAATCGATTGATAGTGCATCATTTGGATTCTCGACAATAATTGGCTGATATTTTTCTTTTAGTTTGATAGTTAAATATTTTGTTTTTTGACAAATTTGACAGGTTTTTAAAATTCCATAAATTCATTTACGTAATTTATTAGCAACAAAATGTTCATGTATTAAATTATATATTTTCCGTGATCCTATGTGTCCATACTTTTCGTGTACATGAGTTATAAATGTTTTTAATATTTCTTGTGGTAATATTATTTTATTTTTATTTGGTGTGATTTTACATATTAATTCATTACAAATTGTATATCTGTTAGTGTTTTTATTATTAATCAAATCAATAATTTTTGAAATGTGTGTATCTGCTTTTTGTAATTCGCTCAAATTTTTTAAATTTTTTATTAGATCTTTATCTGGTTTAACATTGTTTAAATATGCGATTATGATTTCTGCGTTTTTCTTTTCGTTTTTTATGTTCCCAAAACGAGTTAAATAATCTGCAACCGTATTTTTTCGCCCTGGTACATGTTCCGGTATTAAATTATAATCCTGAATAGCAAGATTCCAACGTCTTAATCGATCATTGTTAAATCTGCATGTTCTCATAAATGTTAAGGCGTCATGATCAGTTCGAATAGTAATTTGTTCTGCCCCCGCAAATAGGAATCTAATTTTGCAAGTAACCAAACAATTGCTAGCATTTCTTTTTCAGTAGTGAAATAATTTCGTTCACTGCCTTTTAAAGTTCGACTTATAAAAGTAATGATACCTTCATCTCCATTTTCATCTTTTTGTAATAAGACAGCTGCAATGGTAATATCGCTAGCGTCCGTCGTCAAAATGTATGGAGATGAGGGATTTGGATATTTCAAAATTATGCAATCATCAAAAGATTGTTTTATTAATTCAAATGCATTTGAATGTTCAGTCGTCCACTCAAATGTTTTTCCTTTCTTTAATAATTTTATTAATGGAATTAAATATTGAGAATAATTTTGGACAAATTTTGTATAGAAATTTACAAAACCAAGGAATGCTTGCAATTCTTTGACGTTTCTTGGTTTTTTAAAATTTTTTACAGTTGTTATTTTTTCCGGATCGGGTTTTATTCCTTCAGGAGTTATTAAATGACCCAAATATTTTACTTCATGACAGGCAAAACGTAATTTTGCAAAATTTAAACGTAAATTGTTTTTTTATTAATCTTTGAAATAATTTTCTTAAATCTTGCAAATGTTGTTCAAATTCATTTGATGTTACTCGGAGATCATCGACAAATGTATCAAGAAAATCTAAGTCTTGTGTGACTGTACCGAGTCCGCGAATTAATGCTGCGCTACTAGTTTTTATTCCAAATGCTACCACGCAAAATTCATATACAACGTTTCCAACGCGAAAAGCTGTGTATTTTCGACTGTTTTCTTTTAAAGGAATTTGCCAAAAACCGCTAGTCATATCGAGGCATGTCATATATTTGAATCCGCGACGTCTTTGGAAAACCTCAGTAAGGCTAGGAGGGCATTCAAAATCATCTTCTAAATTTTCATTCAATTTTCTCGCATCGAGACACAATCTGACTGATCCATCCTTTTTTAAGACTATAACTAAAGGATTTAAGTAATTACTAGTGGATCGTCTGATTATACCAAATTTTAACATTTTTTCTACTTCTTTTTCTACCTTTTTGCGATAATTCATTGGTATAGGATATGGTTTGCATAAATATAGTTTGTTTGACTTTAACTTTAATTCATGTTCATATATCGTTAGTAGACCTGGTTTCTTTTCAAACAGATCTCTAAATTCAATTATTAAATTTTTTAATTGTTGAATCTGATTTTCATTTAAATTATTACACTTATTTATAGTTTCTTCGACTTCTTCTATAGAAAGCTCGAAGGAATAATCACAGTCATCGTTAAAATTATTTAATTGAAAGTCGTGATTATAATAATCATAGTCTTCTTCGAATTCAGAAAGGCTAATTGATTGTTGAATTTGCATAGTTGAATATTCTTCAGAATTTATTTCAACAGAGCTATAAGGAAATACGTAATCTTTTATTTGTTTATCGTGTTCAACAATTGAATATAATATTATTTCATTTCTTGCATCAATTAGCATGTTTAAAGCTTTATGTGTATCATAACCAATTATGCAATCCTTTATCAAATTAGGAACGATTAAGAAAATGAGTTTGATGTTAGCCTTGCCAATTTTTACATTAAATAATGATTGAAATTTCAGACGCGTTGATTTCGCGCCGGTAACTCCTTTAATTATTTTTCCATTTATTGGTAATTTAGGGCAATTTTCAAATTTTAATTTATTTTCATTATAAAATTTTAAGGATATACATGTTATTTCACTGCCCGTATCTATTAATGCATCAATTTCTATGTTTTCAATTTGGATTTTAATTTCGGGGCAATGCGTTATATTAATGTTTTCTCCGTTGGGCGCTATATCAAATAATAATTCTTCTCGTGGATCCTCGAAGATAGAATTCATATTAATCATTTTAATTTTTATTTCCTCTTGAGTTGTGCCATGTAATTCTTTTTTCTGAGGTTTTTCCGAGTTGCCTGGCACAACTACTCGGCGTTTCCCTGAGAAGAATCATTAATTGATGGTATATCATCCAAATTTATTTCCAGTATGCCTACTTCCTGGCCATACTGGTCAATTATTAGTTGATTAGCTTTACTGTTTATTTGTTTTCCTTTCTATTTATTATTATTTTCAACGATTTTTGTTTCATTAGGGGAAGCTGTTTTTGCATTTTTATCGTTTGTTTTTGGGGTGCTTGAAGCGCAAACTGTGTTAACATTTTTTGTTTGCCATTGTTTATTTTGTTGTGGATTTTGACCCGTTTTTTGTGTATTATTTGAATTATTCGCGTTATTGTTAGTTTGATTATTTTTATTAGCGCGATTTTGGGCTTGACGATCTTTTTTATCGTCGCTATCGTAATCGGTTAATAATTTAAATAGATCACTTTTATTTTTAATTTGCTGACCAATGAGTGCATGTCTAATATTTGTGTCAAAATGATCGCGGATACGCTCTATTGATTCGCTTTCAGATTCTTGTATCTCTAATTCTTTTATTAAACTAAATAGTTGAATAGTATATTCGACTCGCGATTGCTTTCCGTTAGGGTTGAAACGTCCGAATTCTAACTTTCTTTTTGCGTTTCTTTGAATTCCCGCATTCCAAAAATGATCTTTTAAATTTTCAATAAATTCATCGATATTATTTATTTCTTGTTCTTGAAGAAACCACCAATTTTTCGCTGAATCCTCCAATGATTGAGAAATTAAATAAGGTAATTCGGATCGCGAAGGTTTAGCATATTGAATATATTTTCTTAATTCGTTTGCAAATTTCATTGGACTTTCGTATTCCAGTCCTTTAAATTTTGGCAATTCTATTTTTAGTTTTCGTGAATTGCTTCCGGAAGCAACAGCTGGTAAATTCTCTATTTGTTCATCGAGTTCATTTATTTGATTTTCCTTTTCTTTTAATCCGTTATTTATTTTTTGATTTAATTCATCAATATATTTTTAAAGCCGACAGATCTTCAATTATTGGTGGATTCATTGTTAATTCCTTTAAAGTTTGTTTTAGGTTTTTGTTTTCATTAATTAAATATTGAGTAGCACCTTGAAATTTTATAATTGTATCATTTAATTTTTCGATTATTTTGTCATGTTTTTCTAGCTTTGCAGAAATAGCGTCTAATTTTTCTTGAGATTGGTGTTGCTCTATTGACTCATTACTCGGTTTTGTTGAAGGAAAACGCAACGATTCATCTGAAAATTGCTCGATTTTTAATTCAAGGGATGATTGTCTAGAATCCAGTTCTTTTAATTCATTTGTGACCGCCCTTTCCCATTCAAGTCGTCGTTGCTGTTTTACGTTCAACTCGTCCTGAGTCATAGAGCATTCAAGTTCTTTAAAATTAGACTCAGTCTTATCGTGAGACCCCATTTTAATTTTATTGAATTTATTTGGTCTTAATAAAATAAAATAATTGATCTTTTCCCGAGTATAGAGATTTAAACGATTAATTCTGAAAGATTCACAGAATTTCAATTAAATTAAATAGATAAGTTTTCCATTTTATCCGTTAAAATCTTAATTTCTATATCCCGTGCATCTAATCTGTTTTCTATGTTTTTAAGTTTTTTAATAACGTAACTCGCGAATGTACTTAATTGTAGTGAAAATTCATTTCTTTCGGCTTCTAATTCGTAAAACTTAGCAAGGATTTCTTTATTCTTTTTTATTATTTCTTCTATTTGTTTATGTAACCCGGCGGTTGTATGCCAGCGATCGGCATCTAAACCTTTCAAATATTCGACGGTACTCGCGAGTCGTTCTATTTGCGCGCTTAATTGATGTTCCGTGAAAATATCTGATGTTGCATCGGGCATTACTAATTAATTTATCTTTAATTTATTAAAAAGATCGGTAAGTTTTGAAATTTCTAAGTCTTGTTTATTTAAACGTTGTGAAATGTTAATTATATTTCTCTTTGTGTTAGTTTTAAATTGTTTAAAAAATTTTATGTTTTTATTATGTTTATTTATTAATTTAATAATATATGTAAGTAAGTAATATTGTTCCTCTTTTATGGACTGTACTTTATCAAGAAGTTTATAGGATGTTTCTTTATTATCTTCAGTTGAGTAGATTATTTCTTCTACCAAATTATTTAAACGCGCTATCCTAGCGTCCAAACGATGCTCTATAATTCGATCTGGATCGAAATCTTGCATTTCCCTTAAAGATTAACTTAAAGATTAATTTTTTAGAAAAACTTAAAGATTATAATTTTTAATAGAAAGTTTTCGCTATGTAAATAAAATACTATTAGAAGTTTAAGGAAGAGATTAATTAAAGAAAATCATTTCATTTTTTCATACTGGTTTTATAGTCAGATCGCTTTCGAGTCCCTGTTCGGGCGCCAAATTTATGTTACGTTCAAAATTTTAAACGTTACAAGAGTTCTTTATGACCCGAAAGCGTATATGCAAATAAAAATAGTTCCTTTTTTATCTCACGTACGTCATGACAAACGTACGAGTGTCGCTATTAAAAAGGTGTTTTTGAGATTTTATTTTTATTTTTATTCAAGCTCTCTAAGCTCACATACGTCATGACAAACGTATGATTTTTGCTTATTGAGTTGGATTACTTTGGTTTATTTTACTTATCAATATTTATCTCACACACGTCATGATAAACGTGTGCCTATTGCTAATTAAATTCGAGAAATAATAAAATAAAAGAAATTATTTATGACTCACATACGTCATGACAAACGTATGATTATTGTCAAAGATTAACAATTATTTTCTTTCTAGCAATTAGCTTTCATTTATCTTGTACAGGCATTAGCTCACATACGTCATGACAAACGTATGGTTTTGCTATTTATTGGAATTAAATTAAGATTTTATTATTATTGATTTTATTTATTTTCTTAAATTTTACAAATAATTAATTTTTTCTATAATTTTTGATCAAGAGAGGAATATTGAATTTTTATTAAATGATTTCTCTTAGCTTTAGCTTGCATGGATTTTTTATTTGCGTTCTTTCAATTTTGGCATTGTTCTTTAATTTATTGCACGCCATTTTTTCAATCATATTAACACTATTTTCATTCATACAGTTAATTATAATAGTGTCATTGTTTTTCTTGAATACACTTTTGGTTTGGATGGACTTCTCTTTAGTTAAGTATTGTAATATTTCTTGTTCCATGTTTATGTTACTGTTATTGTTTGTTTTCTTTATAATTAGTTTTGCCACTTATTTTATTTTTGGTTTTATATTGGTTAAAGCTTCTGCATAAGTATTTGTTTTTACTGTTTTATTTATTTCTTTATTTGCTAATTTTTCTTTTTTTAGTAATTCACTTAACAGTAAATTCTTTTCTTGTGTTTACTTGTTCAGCTGTTTTAATAAGTTATTTTCTATTTTTAATAATTCAGTTTCAGTGTAGTCTTCTTATAATGGTTTCGTGTTGGCTTTCGACATTTTTTTCATGCATGATTTCCTTGATTATATCTTGCTTTATTTGCTCCCGATCCACTAGCTTAAACTGTGCAATGTACTGACGTGTCTTGTCATTTAACGTGCCATATGGTAAGTTTGAGGTTAGCGAAAAGTTCGGGTGGTCTTGACAGATTATAAATGAGTTTCTGATGAATTGAATGGAGCTCCCAGCGTTGTATTTTGTTCTGTGCCAACGAACGGGTTAAATCAAAAACTCTGCAGCATTGATATGCAATAAAAATTTTATCTTTTTTTTCTCTAATATACTTACATATTTTTGGCGTGACTTTCATTAAAACTGTGGTAGTTTTATTTCTTTTATTAATGTACATATGCCGCACTTTTTTCAATGTCATTGAACTGCTTGAAATTTCTTTCATTAATATCTTCTTCCATTTGTTTTATATCCATGTTCGTGTTATTTCTAACTCCAATAATTTTTATTTGAGGATTACTTTATTGTTCCACTTTTATTTCACAATTTTGTAACTTTGACGGAAGTTCAGATTCTATAATTTATTCACTTTCAGCCTTTATGCACTTTAATCATTTGCAAGGTATTTTTTTATTTGTTCAATAGTATCTTTCTGTTTTAGATTTTTATTTTTAATTGTTATTTTCGGAATTCTTTTGGGCTTTGGTTTGATTTCACTTATAGCCTCTTCATTTGTTTTCTTGTTTATTATATTTCATGCGTGATGGTGTTTTCTACGTTCTTCTAACTTTTCCTCTTTAAGTTTGTTGTTTTCTCTGAGCATACCTACTAGTAAAGCGGTTTTTTGTATTAAAGTTTCAATTTTACTTTCATCATTTCTAATAGATGAATTTAATTTTTCAATTGTACTGTTTTGCAATTAGGTTAATAGTTTTTCTCTTATTCCTTCTGATTGTTTTAATTTTATTTGCGCTATAACACACTTTATGAGGTTATATTATATTTGAGGTTATATTTCGTAAATTATGTTCTGGTCAGATTACTAGATGTTCACCAACGGACTTTATATTTTTTGTTTTCTCAAAGTCACTTTTATAGTAAACACTATTTTTTAAATAAAGTAATAATTGGATGAACTACAATAATAATACATATGCTTTCGAATACATTTAGCCGAAGTCAGAGTAGTTTGCAATTAGCGGGAACAAATCACGGACATACTAATGTGTTGTGATTTACGTTTTTGGTCTCCATTACTTGTGACTACCAAAGTTAATAAAAAGGTTTCTATCAGTGCAAATTAAGAGTGGTGCTATTTCAATCTCTTCACCTCCTGCATCAAACACCTGTCGCACTCCATCCCATTTCGCCGTTTCTGCTCCGCGTATGCGCAGCCCAGCAGTGAGCAGCAGCCGCAGAAATCCAGCCGCGCAGCCCCGCAACAGGTAGCAGCCTACGCGTCGGTCACCACCAGCGCATCAGATAAGTGACGACGACACGGCGAGCGAACGATACCGGGGAAAAAAACCGATACGCAAAGACGGGCGTTGAACGTTTTTGGGTTAATTCAGGCAAGTGGCTTGAATCGAATGCCACGCGTGCGAAAATTTTGTGTCCCAACCGCTCGGGACGTAACATTAACTATCCGATAATTAACGATAGTAATACAAAACTTAGAACTCAAATTTTAGCCTCAAAATTAACAAATACTAAATCAAGCAATAAACAATAACAATTCAAAATTTAAGTCTCCACTAAGTACGCAAAAACTCTAAATTATAAAGCAAAGCGCTTTGAGTCGAATTGCTTCATAATTTGATTATAATTTGATGAAAAGCGCGTAATCAAATTTAATTGCCTTAATGTAGCCTAATAAGACCAGTTATCTTTCGCATGAAATGTCGATTACCTTGAATTGTCGGCTTGAATCCACCAGACGTATCCTGGAATGGTGTCTTGCCGCGAAGCCTGAAGCACAGGCAAGCGAACAGTGAAAGTATAAAAAATAACGGGAGGTAAATGCTGCGCTGTTTTTTTCTAACCAATTCTTTTAAATAATGCATTCTGATTTTTTTAGTTAAAATAATATCGTAACGATATTTACTTTTTCAACAAATTTAGTTAATAAAAACTACAGTTAAAAAGGTTTAATACAATACTTATTTCATTAAATTGTTTAATGGAAAATTCAAATCTTTATGAATGGAACTTTAGCGTCAAAACCAAATGCGTTCCTAAATTTTTCGACCAATTACATTTATGAATTACTTAAAAGTTTCAAAGCAAAAATCATTACTTATTTAAGATTGGCCATGGGTGTCTCAGCTGAAAAATACAAGCGCTTCCGCGGCAAAAAACCATTTCGTAACGGGTGAAAAACCGCCACGTTTTCCTCTACTCGCCAATACGTTACGTGAAGAGGAAAGGAAAAGAAAGGATAGACGTACTACGAGTACTACGATAACGTTAATGTATTGTGAAATTTTTATTTTTGCAACCACCTTCCGGCTGCATCCGTTAAATAAATGAGAAACGCTCCCATGTATGTTGACTACCGCTCGACGGCCAACGTAAGCCATCTAGCAAACCAAATAAAACAATAAGAGAGAAAAAATGTTAAGAAGAATCGTATTAAAAATTTAAAAATATAAAGAAAAATTGCAATGTACCTGAAAATTTAGAAAATTTGTATTCTAAAATTTAACTAATAAACATCCAGGTGATCAGAATTTAGACTAACTTTTCAACGTGTTTATTTATTATGTTATCGGTTCAAAAAAATTATGCAATACCTGTATTCCTATGCAAAATTTAATGCTCTTTCATAATCTGAGCTCAAAATTTTGATTAGACAGCAAGAAAAAAACATGGCCGAACTAAACATAAAAAACATCAAAATTTTTAAGAATTTTTTTTTGTATTTTTTGTATTTTTTGTATTTCTTTTTTGTATTTTTTTGTATTTTTGTCACAATGATACCGCAAAGGTATCAACTGTTTACTGTAATCACAGGCGATCATGGCACTCGATCATTAAGAGGATATTTTTGGAGATTTTTTTCACAAAAATTCATCGACTCGTTTTCTCAAAATGGCGTCGAGAATGTGAAAATTTTATTAAAATCTTAAATTGTAACGTGGAAATGAGCACGTTACATACTCATACGTAAGAAAGGGCGCCGGAGACGCCATACGCGTAGTTTAGGTTGGAGCGAAAGAGAGAGAGAGCAATATGGCTTACAATAAGCACGGCTAACAGCCGAGCAGACCCCCCCGCTAAGCTTCCGGAAGGAGTGGGGGACAATACGCGACGCGACGCGCGGACACTAATTGTCGGCGCAGCGATAGCTCTCTATCGCCTCAACCTTGGAAACGACAACACCATAAGAAAGAGCCGACGGCCGACGCCGCATTCCTGAGGGTCAGGGCCGAGCAAGTACTGAGAGGCGAGGACTAGGAGCCGGAGGATCATCTTCGCAGCCAGGCAGCAATAGCCGCGACAAGATGTACTTCACCCTCTCTCTCTCTCAGGTTCAGTAATAGCGGAACAGCGGTTCCATATCGCGCACGCGAATTTAGATTAATAAGCGAAATATTATGTCAACTTTGTATTTTATATATTGTTCAAATAAACGTCGCCTTCAGCGACTAAAGTTAAAAAGCTGCTCCAATAATTTTCCCTAGCCCCGCAAGATTCGCTCCCCTCTGCCGACCTTGCTAGCCCGGCCGATCAGAGGATCGCGAATCTCTTGTGACGGTGATTATTATTGAAGGGATTGGCCTAGGGGCTAAATGATTGATTAATATTGGGCCAGAAAATCCGCGCAATAATCAGCGTTACAAACTTATCACTTTTTTTTAAAACTATAGACTTTACGAAGAAATTGCTTAGAAAAAAAATGTCTTAGAATTAGTCAAGAAACACTCCAATTTTTTTAGATTTTTTTCGACAATATTTGATTTTCTATAAAATATAAACAATTCGATAATTTAAATATATCTTTAAAAATTCTGAAAAATTTGAGACTATTTCTTGACGAATTGCAAGACATTCTTTTTTTTACAAATTTTTTCCAAAAATCTATAGTTTACGAGAAAAAAATCTTTTTTCTCAGAATTCTGATCATCTCAGCATTAATGGTTTAAGATAAATTGTAACATAAATCTATGAAAGCTTTTAACCACATTTAGAGAGAGCGATCCTCTCCTGTGGGTTGTGCGACCGTGACAATGGTGGTTGAGCTTGATGCCAGATGAACTGGGCTGCTAAACCTTGCACTGTCTGAAAGGAGTGCGTATGAAGGATCCCCCTTAACAGGGCTCTCCCCCGTATGGTTGTTGGATTCCCCTAAAATGGGCTCTCCGTTTGATTGATAAGGATCCCCTTAAACGGGGCTCTCGAATGAATGTGCGAGAATGAAAGATTATGGAGTTCGGAGTCTGCGGTAACACGCAGCAGGCCATGCCTCATTTCCCCGCGACAAGGTGACCTCAGCGTCCCTGAGAGGGGAGGAGGAGGTAGAGGCTGTGTTCGTCAGGCTAACCAAGGAACATCCCTTGTGGCAGTACTTGGGGTGGGCTCCAAGATACACGTTACAACTACGTCCTCGTGCCATCTGTCTGGAGGGCGAACTTTGGCGCGGCTGTGAAGGGTACAGGGGTAAAACTAGGACAGACACGGAGAGGCCGTCAGGTAGGATAGGGGTCCGGTTACAGACTAGATATACGGACCGGCTGCCCTATCAACCGGCGAAAAATCTCCTTCGGTCTAGTGATGTCGGGTGGCGCCCGGACAGGACCCCGCTGAGCCGGGGGGGGGGGGGGGTGGGCACCTCCGAGGCCATTGCCACATTGCGGAGCGAGCCTGCTGGGAACTGGGCGGCGGAGGACTGATGGTTTGTCAGGGGATCACATATGTCACAAACACATACACTACTCTCACCCCAATTTAATCTCCACGGGGCATCTTGGTGACTCAAGGTGTTCCCGTGCAACCATGTAGAATGTATGTGTTACTGGGACAACTGTGGATGAAAAAGGGACAAAGTATAATGTGTTAAAGATTGTATTGAAATGAAGTGGAGAATTGTCTTGAAGTGGCGTATGAATGAAAGTTTGTCCTTGAATGTAGAAAAAAGAAGAGTTGTAATGAAAGAGAAGATTGTATTGAAAATATAATGAGGGATAATTAGGTGTTACATAAAAGAAGTGGTTGTGCGATGTACCGCGATCACCGGGATGCTTCGAGGTTTAACGTCCCCGGGTACCCGAATCGTTGGGCAGACGGAGTCCGTCCCCTGGAGCCTTGACAACCCTACCCTGTCGAAGCGCCGGTTGACAAATGCCTCAAGCTGGGAGTGAGAGTCGGTCTCGGCCTTAGTACACGATACGTCACATCGACCGAGGGCTGCAGTATAGCGTAAGACGAGAGGTATGCTTGTGTAAGTTGCGATTAAAAAGATATGGAGATTCCCCAGTATGAATATATGGGGCATAGCTTAGTAGTCGAGGTTGGCCTCGTAGGGGCAGTGGTTAAAGGCCATAGGCGGGCTAGAGGCTTTGGTCTCGACGTGTGAGTTGCGGTATACAACTCGGGAATCCCGCCTGAAGAGCGGGTAGAGGCTTTAGGAGGGCCTCGCCTCCAACAAAGAGGATCGCTGTGCCTGGAACACACAGAGTGAGATATTTGAAGCAGTCGTCCAGTACGATCTACGCGAAGATATGGGCGTATCGCATTCCTGACGCTTGTAGGGAGTCGGTGTGAATAAGCCGTAAAGCAGGTGTTGCACGTTAAATAAAAGGGATACCCCAATGTAATCATTCAAAATGTCGAGTAAACTGGAAAGCGAGTTAACCATGTCCACTCGCGACGAGCTCCCTAGCTCAAAAAGTAACCTTGCACAGGTGCCTGGGCTGACACAGCCTATAGGCAATATCGGCGAGGGAATGGTAACTAAAGGAGATAAGGAGGAGCAGATAGAGTCTGTCCGTCCACCAGTGCAGACAAGGCTGACTCTCAACAGATGCACAACCAGGCTGCCGGAGCGGATCAGACAGACACAGGCACCAAAAAAGAGAAAAGAATGAAGCGTCTCTAAGGAGCGCAACTTTTGAAAAGGCGTGTGGAGCGGGAGGCCGGCAAGGTTGACACATCCAGCACCTCAGCTGGTCCGACCGTGGCAGTCGCCACTAAAAGGACAAGGGGAGAGTTGTGTTCAGATAACTCCACCCCAAAGCAGATAAAGAAGGTCAGCGCGGGAGCACGGTAGCAGGTCGTACAGCCGGCCTACGGTCAGATGGTGACCAGTGAAATGAATCTCGCGATCATGCCCGGCGGTGCGACTCAGCACCGAGCAGGGCCTCCAAGTGGCCATGGTGGTGGTCTCTACCATCCTGGGATATAAAAAGGGACCCGTGCGACCATGTTTCATGGACAACTGGTTTCTGAAGGGTGCGCAGGTTTTCTACTGTGACTCCTCGGAGATTAGTACTTGGCTAAGGGAGATGGTGCCAACATTGACACCATCGGAGGGCGCAAAGCTCAAAGTTGTTGAGCAAAGGCGCCCTCCAAAAAATGGAGAAAGTTACTTTTTACGTCCGAGACATAGAGACACCTGGCGTAATTATGGAGCTCCGGAGCTGGCAAAATACCACCCTGCCGGTTCAGGAGTGGAAGGTATGCCAGTTGTGGAAGGTGAAGGACACGACTGGCAAAGAAACTGATGAGATGGCGGTGTACTTACTAATGGAGGAGGCGGGAGTCAGGGCCATTAGTGAGCTGGCCTTCAAAACCTTCTGTGGAGTGGTGCACGCATACGCTGTCCACCACGAGATGAAGAACCAAGAGGGTGAGATGCAATAGGAGGCGCAGCTAGTGGACAACCAGTGCGGCCACCTCCTACCGTGCAACAGCAGGAGGCCGATGGAGGCAGATCGGTACGGCCACCATGTGGGGCTAACCCGCAGGAGGCGACTGGCGTGCCATCAGCGTGGCCGCCAACCGAGGTGCACAAGGAGGAGGCGGCTGGGAGAACACTGGTGCGGTCACCTATGGGAAGCATCCCACCTTAGTTAAGGAAAACGTGGCAACAATGCGCGAGCCCTCATTCCTTTCACCCAAATCAATACAGAACTAGATATTCTTACAGGGGGGATACCTCAATCTTCAGAAATGCTGTTAGAGAAGAAGTTCTGGACATCACTCTAGCGTCGAGAGGAATCAGATGTATGGTTACAGGCTAGTGTTGGAAGATAGGAGAATATTGGAGAATATTGGAAGAGGTCTCGATGCCGATCCATGCGATGATTCGATTCGAACTAGAGGAGGTAAAAGGAGAGGTACAAAAATGGAGAAACGCCAGGAAAACCAACGACAATAGAGAAGACAGGGGCAGCCTGCAGACAATTCCAGGGCGCCATTTAGACGGCCTTTGATGATAGCTGCAAGCTGAGGGAGAAAAGAAATAACAAAGGAGCACCTTGATGGAATTCAAAACTGGATGCACAGAAGAGAGAAATAAGAAAACTGTTAAGGAAGTGGCGGCAGCGCAAAGGAACTGCGGAAAGAGAAGCCTTTCAAGCAGCCCAAAAACGCTACAAATTTGGTTCTGGAGAATTTTACCACCAGGTATAAGGTGAAACCATTAGGACCGATTAAGCTATTTTGGGAAGAAATGCCGCTAGCCAAGGCAATAAAGTACTTGGGGGTGATCTTCGACTCCAGGCTTAACTGGGGTAGAAACCTGCAGGCAAGGAAGGACTGTTTTATAGCAAGCTTCTGGACCTGCAGAAGAACTTTTGGAGCAACCTGGGGCCTCAAGCCAAAAATGCTGAAATGGCTGTATACGGCCGTTTTGTGATCCAGACTGCTACATGGAGCAGTGGCCTGGTGGCCTAGATGCAGATTAAAGACAGGCGCGGCAAGCTTAAGGCCAAAACCATGTTAACAAGTGCTATAGCCGGGCATGAAGACAATGAACTGGTCAAGTCAGTTGCCCTAAACAACAACAAGGAAATTAACAGAAGCCCCAGGAAGTTCTTCTTTGGAAGAAAGTCAAAACTGGAGAACAGGTCAAGACAAGAGGACAACCCGTCGGTGACAGGAGCTAGTCTCTGCTTTGCCAACGGGTCCAAAAAAGAGAAAGGAACAGGAGCCGCGGCGTGGCTTAAAGGAATTAGCACAGAGCTGGTACTCTCCCTGGAGGACCACACAACGGTCTTTCAGGCGGAAGTCAAAGCCAGCAAAAGCTGTGCAGAGCATATGTTAGACAAGGAATGGAGAGACCGCAAGGTCACCATACATTCAGACAGCAAAGCAGCACCCCAGTGTTAGTAAAGCAAAGGTAACCTCACTAGAAGTTGAAAGGGGCCGCAAATTAGATAGGTTAGCGGAGAGGTGTGAAGTGGAAAAGAGGAGCGGCGGGAATTAGGACAACTATTACTAAGGTCGCCATACCGCTTTGCTACCTAGAGAAGAAAATTCAGATCTGGATGGAAAAGGGGCAATACAAAAGATGGAGTAACAGCCAGGGGTGCGAATACACCAGAAATATTATTGGTAAAATGGTACCTCAAGGCTGGAAGACAGAACTGATCAATTTCGAACGAAGGGAGATCAGACTAGTGGTGAGCTGGTTCACATGTCACTGCGACTTGGCCTACCACAGGTATAAAATAGGAAAAACAAGTAGGAAACTCTGTAGACTTTAGGGTGAGGCCGACGAGGCCCCCGTGCATCTTATGTGTGACTGTCCTAGATTTATGGGAGTTAGACGGAGGGTGACTGGGGACTTTATGTTAGAGCCCGGAGATGTTAGGAATTTCAGTGTATCAGCTCTTATAAGCTTAATAACAAGGACCAGATCCAGCCTATAGGCAGGAGAAAGTAAGAGGACAAAGCGCAACGGGCCTTTGGCCTACGCGCGAGTCGGCAGGTCCCCAAGTAGAGGCAGCCGGTGAGTCTCCACTTTTGACCGACTATCAATTATCGACTAGGGAGAGCGATCTACACTGAACTAAATAAAGGACCTCGAGGACAAGCTCTTGGTGAGGAATTTGAACTCTTGTAAGAATTAGTATACCCTCCCTACTCCTGCCATAATTAGCCGTATTTAAGGAGCCGAGAAATAACGCTACGTACTCAGATCACGACAATCCCAATACCGTGTGAATTTTTTCAGAATTTTCGAAGCGTCTTTTGGTTTTTTGGATATGGCCATTTTTTGAAAAATTCAAAAATCGCTCCGAAAATCCTAAAAAAATTCACACGTATTCTTTGATTAATTGTAAGCACTTTTTGTTCTATAACTGTTTTATGTAAAGTCGATCCTGATCGAGAAAAAAAATCACGAACCTATTTGATAAGTTCGGTGGAAATGGGATTGTTCGGATGGCCGCCATTTTTAATTTCGGTACTGCAACTGTTTTACAATATAGTATACATGCGATTGATCAAATATATACGTGTTAGACGTACGAGCGAACCCTCTTTCCATTCGAAAATTTGAGCCAATCAAATTTTTTTTTCAAAATTCAAAATTCACGTTTTTTTGCAAATATTGTTTATAAGTTTTTACTGTTAAATTTTTCTTGAACCATTTTAAGATAGTGCTACACACCGCTGAAAATGTTGTCGAAAAATGGTCAAGTTGGGTGTTAAAGGGTTAAAAAAAAAGGAATGATATTTTTAAGAAAGATAATTTTTTGTTTTCTAATAGTAAGATACTCTTAGAAAAATGAAAATTAAAATTTAACAGTACAAGAATAAATTAATTTATATATTTTTTCCTTATAAACGTATATCACCGAAAAATTATGGAAGGAACGACAATATTTAGAAAATGTGTTAAATCAGGAATTAATAATAACAAATGTATACATAAATACGAATATTCAAGTTTCTGAATATAATAATTCCTATAACAAGATAATTCCGTAAGCTAACAATTCCGAAATGCAATATTTTATAAAGGTCGTAATAACGAATGTTCTAATTATAAAAAGCGTTAATGATTATAAACAGGAATTACAGAATGTTTTATCAATACAAGTGATTTTTTAATAAATATCCAATTGTTTATAACTTTTGAATATACTAACCATATTTTAATATATTAAGTCCCAAATTCTAGCTTTTGTAGTACTTTATATTAAATTATTACATTTGTGTGTTTCATTTTTAGATTTCCAGTAATTACCATATCAGTAAAAGTATATTTTTCTTATATTTGTTAAAAAAAAAATCGTAATTTTGTTATTACACTCCATTCAATAAAATCCTGAGTCATGTATAAATTTTTTCTACAAATATTATTCTACAATTTTTTGCCAAAATTGTGGTCATGTGCTTGTAAATCTGCTAAAGCAGTTGATAATATTTGAGGTTATATTGAGAGGCTACGGTAGCATAATTAAACAGTAATTTTGGTATAAAATAGTTAATATATTTAACAACAAGCGAGGTACGAAATATAAACAATTTTTAATATTTTACTAAGCAGTATTGCACGCTTAACAGTTTGTTACAAATACTGTTTAATTCAATGTCTCAATAAGGAAACGCACTATGTATTAAACAATTTTTTTTAATGTTTTAGAGTTACCTCTCGAATGTAAACCGTTTTGAAATTGTAAATTTGATTAATTGTAACCATTCGGAATTATGACTTTTCGGAATCAATACCTTCGAAATAATTACTATTTCGAAATTATGATCATTCAGATTTAGGATCTTTCTAAATTATAACATTCGGCAGAATGATAGGCATCAGAAATGAAGGCATATCGAAATTGTTACTTTCGTAATTATCATCTTTCGGAAAATAAATTTATTGGGTCCTAGATACTATCAAATTTAATATAGGGTGTCCCATTTTAAAGAAACCACCCAGAAATTTTCGCCGGTTCGCGTTATACAAAGAAAATGTTCAGACAAAAGTTGTTTGGGACAATGGGGGCCATCTTTTTATGAAATCAGTTTTGACTTTGAGACTTATTTTCACGGTCATTTGAAGATCAACGTGTTTTTTTTTAATAGGAACCCCCATTTTTTACCCCGGATTCGGAAAGAGCGCGAAATTCTACGTTCGGATAAGGTATCATGTGTGGGTGCGGTTAACCCCCCTCCCCCCCCCCCCATAGTCATTAAAGGGTCAAATTCGTTATTCTCTTAATCTGTTATTGCAAAGGTTATTGAGTTATTGGGTTATTCTTGGTATTGTTATTATCATTACAAATCTCACCTTTGCCCATCAAAATATGACAGAGAAAATAAAGTAATTAAAATCCCAAAAACAATTATATCAAATGAAAACATTATAGATGAAATATTTGGATACTTAAAGACATGTAAAATCGACATTTTTATGAAAGTGTAATTTATGCTTCAAAAAATATTGATATTATTGAAATTAACAATGAATTTCTTAATCGTATCCCACATAGCATGAAATATTTCTACAAGGTTTCTTTGCAAGGTTTGAAACTTTGCAGAATCATTTCGTTGAAAGGTTTTTGAAATATTGATATGTAAGCGCCAGAAATCTTCATAAATATTTCAATGAAATGTTACATACATATTTTCAGGAAATATTTGTAGAAATGTTTTGGAAATGTTTCTAAAACATTTTTATAAAAGATTTAGGAACAATATAAAAGATGCGTGAAATATTTTTAAAGTCTTTAATCTAATTTCGATAGAAATTAGATTTTTACACGAATTAGTGAGCATATAAACAAGACTCACACTTGCAGTAAGTGTGAAGCAATAACTCAAAATAAATCGTGTGAAAAAATTTAACTCTGTAACAATCCGGGTTCTTTCCGATTAGGATTAGGGTGGCGTGTGGTAATACTTATCAAGCTACGTGACGCTCAATACACGTCTTCTTACCCTTATGTTTCTGTTCGCCGTAAGGTAAGTCGCATCGAGAAGGAGCTCAGTTCCCGTCTTCTCGGCCATTTGAAATAAAACGAATACAATGTTAATAAACTAAAATAAAGTGACAGACTAAATTATTTATTTTAATTCATCTTATTATTTATTTAAATCTAGAAAAAAATAATCAACAAAAAATATATATTTGCAAAAAATACAAATTTCGGATTTAATAAGTAAACTTGACTAAAATTACGGTATACAAATCGGTTTTAATAATAGAGAAAGCGGCGCTCCGGCTCTATGCGGTCGGTCATTCTTGTCACCGTTCTGCGCTCAACGCGTGCAAGATCCTCCAGCTTTGGAGCTCAGTCAGGCTGTCGAGTATTTTATTCGAGTATCCGGATCTTACGGGTCCAATATCCGACTCCCTCGGTTAAGAGATCTGAATTTAAGATTCGAATGTTATAAAAATGGTAAATAATAATATATAATAATGTATAAATTGTAAAAAAGTTGAAAAATTAATTCTAAATTAATTCGATCCCGATCTCGTATATGTGGGATCCGAATATTTCATTCGAATCTGACATCCGGATCTCGAGTATCCAAGCCTTCGGGTACTCGAAAATCTGAATCTAGTTGGTAGCTGAAAGTAAAGCTCAAGGTCAAAACTAATTGCACGGACAGATAGCCCCCTTTGTACCGAACAACTTTTTAATGAACAATTTTTGGTTTTATCCATTATTTTGGAAGTTATTTTGAGTGAATGAATTAGTAGTATATATGTACATTTCCGATGTTATATAGGTATAGAGATTCGAGAAGAGAAAAATCCTCCTCATGCCCCCCTCATTGACCTACCTTGCCCCCCCCCCCCCACCTCAGTTTAAAGATATTGCTAAAGCAAAATTCCTAAAAAAAATTTGTGTATAAGTAAAAAGGTTGGGAAAAAATGAAAATTTATTTTCTAAAAATCGACACAAAAACTTAATGAATTTAAAGATATTGCTTGTGTGCAATTGTGAAGAGCCTCACGTGGAAACTAGATAGGACCTAGGAAAATCAGGACGCAATGCAGGCTGCAGTCAAGATGCACACATTCCCTACTCTAATGGCTCTAACTTTCCGTAGTTTCGTTATCCCTGTAAGGCCTTACCCTCCTAGAAACTCAATATTTCTCCGCCGGATAGAAAGTCCTAAAACGCGCAACCGCGAGCGTCGCGCGACGTTAAGCGTCGACGTTCGCTCTCTCCGGTCCCGGCGGCCGTCCTGTGAGGATTTCTGCCTCCATCGCTCGAGACTAAGAACCGACAAGGCGAGCGGCCCGCCGGCCGGAGTGCCACCGAGATATCTGGGTGAGGCTCGAGGCGTGCATATCGAGGAACAATATTCTGGAGCGAGAGAGAGACTACTGTTAACGGAATGAGTGAGAGTGCAACCGCATTGGGCGAGGTAGGCTCTTCATCTCCTGTTTTCTCCTTTTCCTATCGGCGTCGATCCCGATATGTGTTCGTGGTAGTAGTGTGGAGCGTCGCGACTCCTAATTCGCGACTGACGCCCTTCAAGTCCCGTATCGGCTACGGGCATTTTCGTGTAGAATTTTCAGACAGTAAATAAAAGTGCTTATTCCTTCTTTTTGTTAATATCCAGTGTATTACGTAGTACGTCAGCCCTGATCCCCAGCTGAACGTTACATGCTACAGCAAAACTAAAACTTCAAATAATGTACAGGAAACCCTGATACGCACTTGGTTCATGGGTAAAAAAATTGAACAAAAATAAAATAACT
This sequence comes from Sycophila sp. Sp_5, assembly GCA_018906775.1. NCBI lineage: Eukaryota > Metazoa > Arthropoda > Insecta > Hymenoptera > Eurytomidae > Sycophila > Sycophila sp. Sp_5. Next base: position 40,430 of record JACCID010000341.1, read on the forward strand.
CTAAAAAAAATTTGAATGAAGAAACTGAAAAAAGAAACTCAGGAGAATATGAACTTTAATTTAACAGAGGAAGGGTATTTACAATTTATTATTTATATTTAAAATAATTTTAAGAATATTTAAACGATGTTTATTTACATAACTTCAAATAAATTAATTTAGTATTAAAATAGAACAAAACACGTTTAAAAAATAATTATAAAAAACATTTATTAAAGTTTTTAAAATTTTATTAAAAATTCTATTAGCCAAGCAAGTGTTAGCAAGCGAGGTACAACGCTAGTTTATAAATTGACAACCGATTTTCCCGTTAATGGCAACATCATGCGAACGTTTTGATTCTCGCTATTTTTAACCGATGCGCTGAAATCTTCTATGTCTTTTTCCGTGAGTGTCGATTTATTGATCGTTTGGAGATACTACTTTTATGCATACTCCTTCTTCGTTTTGTCCTTTTATCAGACTGATAAACTTTATCGTTGCTGCTCATTTAGAATATTTACAAAAACAATTCCGTTATTAGTAAGGTACTAAGTCACACTAGAAAAGCCAAGAAACAACTGAACATCATCCCTTCAATGATTACAGTGGTACCGGTTATAAGTATCGTATAAATGTACCGTTACTTGGTTAGTTATATCTGAAGGCCTAGCTCCGAAAATCTGGGCAGAGCTCTGGGCGCTCATGGATCCTCCGAGCGCGTTACACGTAGGCTTACGGTATTCACTCAAACGTAGTGAAAAATTTTGTTTTCATTATAAACGGATTACTATCTTATTTTTAGGGTTCTAAAGCATTGTTTAAGCAAAAAAAAAAACGTTTTTTTTTCAAAATTATACTGAGGCCATACCCCTTAACTTTTTGGTATTTTACGTGGCTGCTGTGAGAAGAGTTGTATAAATTAAAATTTATATCATACTGTATCATACTGAGGTCCTCTGCTAGAGATCGCAATATCTTGATGCTGGTGCAGGGGCTTAACTACGAAATCCATTGCGGGGCTCAATGACCGTGGGGGATGGGATATGAGTGTTCTATAAACTTATTTATCCCGCATCATGATGCGCGTGCTTTATAAACGGATTTATCCCGCATCATTTCCATTGCCGAGGGTCACGAGGTTTCCTACCTCTACGGTGTTAGGGCCGGTTCTTGGGAGTGGGAGGGGACTTGTCCCACCCCCTCTCACAAGGACTGGAAGGGTAAAAAACTCATGGCGACCAAAAAGCAGACCTCCGATGGGCAATGCGAGTAACCCATCGGGTACCCCGCTTCAGGGTCCGTTCTTGGAACGGGGGCTAGCCCCATTCCAAAGTGTTAGACACCGTGCCGAGCGATGCATGGCACAGGGGAGCTGTGTATCAAACGGTTCCTTCGGAGAAACAGGTCGAACCCCGTTGTATGACGATCATACCCGGGAGGGCGGTCACTGCCGGATGGAATTTATATTTCCGCAATACTCGTGAGACTCAAATGGACCAGACAAGTAATAATTTAGATAAGAAGGACACAGGAATGGAGGTGGACCGGGCTCTTCTACCGGTCTCCGAAGTTCCTATGAACACAGACGGGGCTGGGAAATCATCACCTTCGACTAGGCCACATAAAAGTACGGGCTTAAACCGAAACCTGAGTGGAGCCCAGAGAAGAAAACTTTCAAAAAGAAAGGCAATTGAGGAGGGTAGACCGATACCCAAGTTTGGGGAAGGTAGGAAAGCAAAAAAGACGGAGGAACCGCCCAATCTCCCATGGCCGCTACCTCCGCGAACTCAGAGAAACGGGGCACCTCCACTAGCCTTGGCTTTACAACGGTTAAGCCACTAAAGATCTCAAACCTATGTAGGACTCAAACCTCGGCAGCGTCAAACCTACGTAGGGCAATCCTCACATATGGAGATTACTTAGGATGGGAGATGCCGGTCAAGTTATGCAAAAATATTAAGAAAACGATGGTCAAGAAGGTAATTGACATCGAGGAAGGAGGCTTCGTACTCCGTTTTAAAGAGTCTTTCCCTAGAAAGGGGACTGCGAAGATAAAGAATCGTGAGCCTGGTTAGAGGGGAAGGTGAACGAACAAGACCTGCGGCTAGATGTCGGGTTAAGAGTAGTAAAACCGGAAGAGCTTAAGATTACAAAAGTAATTACGAGGCTTCCTTCCGAAGTAGATTCTGCAGAAGACTTTCTCAAGCTAGTCTGAAAGAAGAACAAGGAGGTGGACACGGAAAAGTGGGCGTTTCTACGTGGCACACTGGTGACTACCTCGTCCTCGGTCTAGACGAACCATCCGTGGCCACCCTGAACAGTCGGAACTTCAAGCTTGCGGTGGGCATGAGCACAGTGACCCGTAAGTTACTAGGCCGTAAAAAAACCATTGTAGGTGAGGCAAAATCACTAGAAGAAACGCAACACCTAATTAATGGCTACCACCGGATACCCTTTCTCTCAGATTAATTTTCATCATTGCTAAAGCGCCTCAGCTGTTCGTTACAAAAGGTATTAATGACTTTTTGGTGCAGAAAATAAGTTCCAGGGATATCACCGCCACTAAACTAGACTTAGAAGATAAGGAACATCGAGTGAGAACAGTTGTACGTGTTGCAGCACACTTTCCACACGAACAGGAAATACGGTCAACGGAAACTAGGAAAATGGTGGAATACTGCAGACGGAATAACCTGGATTTATTTGTCGGATGTGATGCCAATGCTCACCGTGAAGTTTGGGGGAGCACTAACATTAATGATAAGGAAGAGAAGCTATTAAATTTCATCACAAGAACAAACCTGGACATCGTGAACAGGGGGGAATGAACCGACCTTCATAACAGCAAATAGGAGGGAGGTTCTCAATCTTACCCTTGCAACGATGGAGATCAAGGTGAGCATACAGGGATGGAAAGTCAGATATCAACCATCCCTGTCAGACTACAGGACCGTAACCTTTAGGATTGAAATACAAAAACCGAAGGTGGAACAAAAAAAGAACCCCAAGAATACAAATTGGGTAGCATATAAGGAAGAGCAAGGCGAAAGACTAGCCGGATAATGATTGCCGGTTGCAATGTCTAAAGGACTCGGAGGAAAGTTTTACGGATACAGATTAGGATACATTGGAGCTCCTATTGAAATGGTGCTATCCTGACTTCGTCAGAGAAAATGAGGGAACATCGCACCCACTAGATTGGTGTAGAAAACATACAGACTGGAATTTAGCAGTCAAAGTTATTAGAAAAGAGAAGGTTGAATGTTCAATTAACTCTTTTGAACCGTATAAAACTGTGGGTCCGGATGGCATCTTTCGTAACATATTCCAGGAAAGAGAGGAATCCATCCTGAACCTAATTATGGGCCTACACAAAGCTTGTATTGCCACAGGATATGTACCTGAAACATGGAAGGAAAAACGGGTGACGTTTATTCCAAAACACGGAAGGAAAGACTAGTCCACAGTAAAAGATTTCAGACCAATGCAAAAGAATTAAAAATTAATAATTCTAAAGACATTTTGTATGGTTAAATATTTTAATTATATTACATATTTTTAAAAATAACATAAGATAAAATAGTATAGATACTCCTGCCTGTGCTCTTTTTATCAAATATTTAATAGATTTTAATAATGTTAAACGTAATTTGTACAAATTATTATAATTTTCTAGAATCAGTTGTAGTTTTATGATCCCATTATTTCTGCTGAGGATCACGGAACGTTGGTGCAGGGACTCAACCACGAGATCCATTGGGAGGCGCTGGGTTGTGGATATTTTATAAAAGGATATATCCCGTATCATGATGCAGGTGCCCTATAAACCGGTCTATGTTTTATCATTTCCAGCGTGGTCGGTCGTAATGCCTCCTACCTCTGCTGTGACATGATATTTCTCAAGGGCTAGGAGGCAAGGGTTTCATGGCGACCAAGAAACAGTCCTCCGATGAGCTATGCTATCTGATTTGACCTGGTTTACCGTAGAACCAAAAATAGAAAATAAAATTTACATTACGAATACAATGGTCGAGGTAGAAGCAAGAAAGGACGATGGACCGACTGCAGAAGTACTGGAGACTACGACTCAAACGGAACTGCTAAAATAGAACCGCTTGAGTCCAATAATCCTAAAGGGCCGGGTGAGAACCGAAGCCTTTACGGGACAGAAAGAATAAGATTTCTCAAACAAAAGACATTAGAGGAAGGCAAACCCTTACTGGTATTCAAAGCAGGGAGAATGCAGATCAAGGCAGAGAATAGGCGGGAGCTTAGGACCGCTGACTTCTTTATATTTCTATAAAATCAGTGACGCAACTGGTGGGAGAAGGGTGACATCTCTAAGTCTGAAGTCAACTGAGAAGAACTCTATAAAATCACTCAAAAAGCTAGAGCCAAACAGGGACCGTCAGCGTCCAGCAAAATTGCAGCCGTGATATCGCACCTTCAAAGCGTGATTACCTTGGAGAGACGATGCCTGAAGACTTGCGCTAATATCAAAAAGGCGATAGGAAGACATGCGCAATTGAGGAAGAGGGCTTCGTACCTCCATACAAAGAGTTCTTTAACGATTTTACCTAGGATCACGGTAAAGGTGCAGATATACATAGCTCTAATACAAGTGGAGAATGAAAGAGCATGTATTTTTGCCAAGGAAATTGTGACGGGCGTCGTCACTCAATAGTGAGAGCGAGAGAGAAAAAGGGTGAACGGCCAGCCGCTATTAAGATTTTGTTGAGAGATCGATGACGGCGCTGGAAGAACGAATCCAGCGCGCTGACTGGCTAGCGCTAGCAGCGTGGCGCTCCGCGGCCTAAAGTAGTAGGAACAATCGCGGGGAGAGTCAGTCTGAGCCTGCGAGTGTATCAAGTAGATGCGTTTCTTTTTGAAAGAGAGAGTAGAGAGGGGTTCATCCAGCGTCATTGACTGGGAGTTTTGAAAAAGAGAGGGAGAGAGAAGCTAGCTGCGAAGAAGTGAGGAGCCAATAGGACAGTCACTAGGAGGTGCCAACCTTAGTAGGTAGGTTGAAAATGTAAGTGTGTGAAAAAAGAGTGAGTGCATGCAGGGTGAGCGCGGTCCAAGTTATCAAGGGTGAATTGGGAAGAGAGTAGAGCGCGGATCAGGCTTATTGGAGATCGGTGGCGTCGAGAGACATCGCCAAGTTGAGCTTAGATAGGCTGCCGGATGCCGGATCCGGTCTGGACTTCGGAGGTGAGAGTCGCCGGAGGGTACAGTTGATAGCTGTCGAGGGTTAAATCGATTAGGAACTCCGTTCGGTTCCCTTTTTGAAGAGTGAAAAATGGTAAGAAAAGAGTATCGTGAGGGAGATTAAAAGAGCAAGAGGAAGGGAGATTAATACAGTTTTTGTGTGTGGCTGATCCGTATGGCTTGCGCTTCGCAGAGTGGGTTCCCTGAAAGATCGAAAACAAAATTAGTAGATTTTTGTACGTTCATAAGGATAGAATATTACGATAGGAGACGTCAATGAGATCCTTGTTAATCGTATGACAGAATACAGAAGATGCAACCAGCTTGAATTTATCATTGGACACGAGGCCAATGATCATCATGAGGCTTGGTGGAGCACGGACATCAACACCAGAGAAGAAGCTCTGCTACAGTTTACTACCGGCAATCAGACTTTTATCAACACAAATAGAAGGGAGGTTCTTGACCTCAGCGTAGTCTCCATGAGTATTAAATACCTAATAAAATGTTAATGGTAAAACAATAACTTTTGAGTAAGTGTTTACGAAAGAAAATCGGGTCCCGACAAGATGTATGGCTATTGGTAATATACCTAAAATTTTATAGGGAACTCGAGTCTCATTCATACATAAATCAGGGAGAAGAAGTTATTCCTCGGTGAAGGATTAAAGGCCCATTAGTTTGACATCATTTATGCAGAAATAATTAAAGAAATAATGCACTTAACCGAGTACAGCATGCTTATACCGTGGGTAAATCCACTTGGACAGCATTCTACTCATTAGTTAGCTACGTTGAGAAAACGATAAAGACAAAGGAAATCTTGCTAGGAATTTGTGTAGACATAAAGGAGGCAATCATTAACACCACCATAAATATTATTATTAAGTACTTGGAACCATCAGACAAAGGGACTATATATGGAATCTGTAGATCTAAAGGAAGAAAAGAAAGATTCTCAGCCAGTTATCGATAGCTACCCTAGGAAAGCAGACGTGTTACAGTAGCGCTCCGCAAATCCTACATAAATAGAGTTCCAAAATCAAAACAGGGCCTAGCCCTGGCAAGTCAAGCGATATCGCGAGTTAAACGCGAGCTAAAAGCAAAACTTCCACCATAAAGCTCAATAATATAAATGAGCAAATTACTATTGAAATCCCAACCTTCGTCGCAAAAAGCACAAACAAGACTAGTTATTCAGCGGCAGCACAACAGATGCAATCGCGAAAACGAAGTCAAGGCCTCATTATGGACTGCATAGAGGAACTAAATCTAACCGACTACGTATACGAAATCGGCAACATCGTACAACCACACAACGTCATATTCGCTTCGAGAATCTCCAACAATAGAGTCTGCATATACCTGGCATCAAAAAAGTTGATAAATACATTAACCGACAAATTCGAATACATACAGACTAACAATCAAAAGGTCACACTTCGGCCACTTATATAAAAACTGAAAAAAGTAATATTCTCTAATGTATCTCCCGATATTCCCAACCACGTATTAGAAAATATTTTAGAAAAATTGAATGTACAAAGCGGATCCCGAGTTTGTCACATAAAAGCCACTGTTACATTGGATGAATACAAACACGTAGCGAGCTTTAGAAGACAGTTGTATATTAAACCGGACGATATCACAAAAATTCCAGAAATGTTTAAAATTAATTTTGATGAGATCAATTATTTTATCCATGCAAGCACCGATTCCCTACGTTGCTTCATCTGCAAATTAGAAGGTCATTTGGCAAAAAACTGTAAAAACAACGTAGACTACTCCAAGACACAATCAAGCGAAAATCAAGATATCCAAATTGTATCTACTCCAATGCACAAACCCAAAACATATCCAAATGTACGAAATAACAGTATAAAAAGAACATGCTTGTTACTCCTAAAGAATATAAAAAATTACAACTCAAAGCTCACACAGGCTCAAACTTCCAACAACTCTGATAGCGATACAGAAACCAAACCAAACTTTCTTAATCTTAACGATGACAAAAATACTTCAAAGGAATATTAACAACTTAAGAAGTCCATACGAATACTTACAGAAGAAAATTGCAGACGAAAACCCGGGAATAATTGCCATTCGAGAACCCAACTTAAAAAATGATGAAACAATAAAAAAGAGAAATTTCACATTCTACAACAAGAATCGCAAAGACTGCAAAGCCGCCAGTGGAGGGGTGGCCATTCTAATAGAAAATAATTACTACAGTCACGAATACACTCTAAACACTGAGTTAGAAGCAATAGCGATACAAACCACAATAAATAACAGATCACTAACAATTTGCAATATATATTTAAGCAACCGATACACGATTAACACAAATTCACTTGAACACCTAATAAACCAACTACCAAAACCAAGCATCTTACTCAGTGACTTCAACGGCCACAGCTCACTATGGGGATCCAACAAAACAGACAAGAGAGGTAAAATTATCGAAGATATTCTTATTAAACATGACATTATACTACTAAACGACAGATTCCCGACACACTTCAACGAGGCAAATGGGACAAATAGTTCAACAGATCTAACTCTTTGTAGCACTAACATTGCGCAATCATTGGAAATTCTAATACGGCAGCGACCATTACCCACTCATCGTCGAAACAACTAAGACAAATACAACAATCAACAAAAATAGTAGTAGATGGATATTTAAACAAGCAAACTGGATCCAATATAAAGAAATAATAACAGATAAAATAGAGGAAATAAATTCATTGATCGACAAAAAATTATACGATATAGACGAAATCACGAAAGCTCTCATAACTATTATTATAGACGCAGCAGATAATAGCATCCCTATAGCAAAAGGAAATAAGAACAAAAAAAGAGTGCCGTGATGTAACAGAGAGTGCGAAAAAGCAATAAAAGAAGCAAAAAAAGTCTTTAACAAATACAAAAACAATAAATCAGATCTAAACGCAAAAATCGACTTTCAAAAATACAAAGCTATAGCCAAAAATATAATAAAAAATAGTAAAAGAAAGTCATGGCTAGAAATTCTAAAATCAAGTCTATTGATTTTAGTATATTTAGTGTATTTAGTCTATTCATAGTCATCAGTTACCAAACGGGGAAATATTAAAAAAAAATCAAATCGATTGAAGGCAATAACTTCCTTCCAATGCCAACACTAATAGACAACGGCGTAAGGGTCTAAGGTCTAGGCTTGACCTTTGACAAAAAACTAACGTGGGGCCCCCATATCGAAAAATTAAACCAATGTATATCGGGTATGAATATAATTAAAGTACTAGCCGTAAAAAACTAGGGATCTTCGCAAAAAATATTTACCAACACATACAAAGCACTCATTCAACCAAAATTGGATTACGGATGAATGATCTATGGAGCAGCCAGCAAAAACCTCATAAAAAAACTGGATCCCATCCTCAATACAAATATGCGTATAGCAGTAGGAAGCTTTAGAACAAGCCCCGCACTAAGTTACTGAGCGAGAGTGGCATGATCCCGCTCAAACTGAGAAGAGACCAATTAACAATAAATTATGCAACAAGACTAGCTACAAACCCCAATAACCAAGCATACCACCTGCCAGGGTTGCGTGATTTTTAATTGATGAACTCACGAATCCAAAAATCCAATATATTTGTGATTTGATTCGTAAGCAAATAAGAAATAAAATTTATTTGTGATTTGATTCGCCCGTCAAATAAATCAAATTTATTTCTGATTTCATTCGTCGCTCAAATAACAAAAAATTAGTGATTTGATTTAGAAGCAAAAAAATGTCTAATTTATTTATATTTAAAATTGCATGCTTAAATAAAATAATATAATTTAAAATTTTTATTATTATATTGTATAAATAAAATATATTACACTATTATATTTTATGTAATGTAATGACGGTGATTTGATTCGTGGGACAAATAAGAAATAAATATTTAATTTATTTACATTTGAGATTATTGGTTTATATGCTAAATTATATTTTTATGTTTTATATTATTATATTATTATTATTAATAAAATTCAAAATAAATAAAAAATTTATTTTCTCAAAATTGGCTTGATGAACGTTACTGAAAAAATTTAGACAGCACGTTATTGGTAAAATACAACTGTAAACCAAATTTGGTATAAAAGTAATCATTTTTACATAAGTTATCATTAAAAGAAAAGAATTTTTTTAGTGAGAAAAATATTAACGTAACAATCTAAAGATTTTATCACGTATAATTGCATTATCAAATCAATAACTATAAATTTTTTTAAACATTTTAATCATAAATTTCTAAGCAATGTTTAGACTTAGTAAAGTAAACCTTTCCGAGAATTATAAAAGAATGTCGATAGATATTAAAAAAATTTAAATTGTAAAAGATAGGAAATGATTGAGCCCTTTCAAGTGTACTTTTTTACATTTTAATGTATCGATTTTATTGTAAAGAAAATGCTAAAAACTGATGTCTAAAAATCGAAAAATCCACATAAAAAAACGTATTAATTGAACTAAAAATGCAGACTCGTAGGATCGGTCGTTCGGCATATACGCACAACCGTATAGCCTTAATCTTAAAGCAGGATAAAATGATCCAAAAAAGCTCAAAACAAACACTTTCCTTCTCTCTTTCTCATACTTGCTGACTCGCACAAGATTTAATAGTAGTTTTTGATGCAGTGGGCGTAAAATGCCTATTCATATTGCATCGGGCAGTTATAAAAAGGCAAAGTCTGCCATTCAGCGAGATATGGATTTACGAAGAAGAAGGGGGGAAGGGGAGCAGGTCCAGGACGGCGCAGCCCCCCCCCCCCCCAAAAGGAAAAATTAAAACTAAATTTTTTAATTAAAAGAAAATTAAAGATAGTACAATTGGGCCGCTTGCCCTTTTCGACTTTCGCTGTATTTATTTAAATAGTTTATGTAAAAGATTTTTTTAAATACACGCTGGCTTTTTATACAATTGCTGTCTCCCCCCTTCCCCCCCCCCCCCCCCGCTTGAACGTTAAATTTCTATCTTCTCTCTCGTCTCTATTAAACAGACGTAAGTGAATCTTTACGTTTTTAAAGATTAAGTAAGGTAAAATAATTTGCTTAAATAAATTTTTTATGTTATATTTATATTTCTGTCCTTGATTGGGAAGCACTAATACTAGTACTTGTAACAAAGGTATTGCTCGGCAAGCGCGAGCAATAGCTTTGTTACACATAAGTCGGTACGCGATGCGCGTATACACGGTGTTCAAAAATGAACGGGCACGGCCAGTATATCCGTGTTCAGAATAACATTCTAAGCACTTTTCCACTTTTGACATTTTTCAGAATTTGGGATAATTATGGAGTTACTGTTAATTAAAATCTACAATAATTATCTAATCAGCACTCGATTTGACGATGAACCCCGCATGACTCTCCCCGCGCGGCCCATGCTGCTCGAGTAAACCCCGCCTACCAGCATCAGCTAGAGCGCTGATTGGCTAATTATCGAAGTTTTTGATTGACCATAACTCGATAATTAGCCACAATTACGAAATATGCCAAACGGGAAAAAGTGCTTAGAATGTTATTCTAAAGACGGGTATACTGGTCGTGCCAGTTTATTTTTGAACACCCTGTATATAATATATATTTGCGTTAGCGCGACCGCGACGGCAGGAGAGCAAGTGCGCTCCCGAGCGTACCCGCGGTGCTCTCCCACCGCGGGAAGACGCTCCCACCGAGACAGTCTCTCCCACCGGGCGCGCCTCGAATCGAGCGGCTCTGAGCGAGCGGGAGCTGACTGTCGAATTCAGTCTACTCGGCGCACTGAGCCGAGCTCCAACCTCTAGGGAAGATTGCCACGCGTAATGAGCGTGTGCAATTGGGCTTACCGCGAAATATAGGGAACATGGTTTTAACCAGGCGAATATTATAATCGTCATCATTTTGTTTGTTATAGGATCACCGGGCCAGCGAACAGGCCAAAGCCGTATTAGTTTAAGTGAGCACGTTCAAAGCGATTAATATTTAACAATTAAGTTTTATTTTGTATTTTTTTTTTTGGTTTTTGTTTATTATAAACAAAAGTTCAAATAAGTTTTAAGTGAAACAATAGCGTGTTACTTTTCTCGTTTAGTCAAAATTCGTATTATTATTTAAGTGCCACGTGTGGGGTTTTGCGAGCGTTTTGAGCTCGATGCGTTTAGGGTTGCGAGCGTATTGAGCGTGGCAACAAGGTGTTTCAACAAGCGGACTGAGCTCGTTCGCGATTAGTTTCCTTTGGACGCAATGAGTCTAAAGGAAATCGGAACACCTCCTCCTACCCCATAGAAAACCCGATTGTTACATACTATTACAGTACTTTGCAAAATGAATAATCTACAGGGTGACAAATAAATTCCCCTCTACAGGGTGCAAAGCAGATTCTACTGAAAATTCAGAAAGTTAAATTAACTTCCAATTTCACAGTTACTTTTTTTCGGTGCATTGTTAACTAAGCACCCAATTAATTTCTAACGTTTTTAATAGGTATTTAAAGTAAGAATTGGTTAATCCGTTGGCCAAATCATTACAATATGACTTACTAATGGGTACTTTTTACTTATCATTTCTACTGGGTAATGTAATACAAACTTGATCACGGTATTAATTTAATACTTGTTAATCGGCATTTATTAAAAATTAATAATAGAACAATACAGCGGAACTTAACATCCAAGAAGATTCCTTAGATGGTGCTCATTTTGATTTTCAACAATTGCAAGTAGAGCAGCATAATAATAGCGCATTGACTTCGAGTACAAATTCGAGTATAAATTTGTCGAATGAAGAAGCAGAGATGATGAAGGCCTGCAACCAAACCTCTTATTTAGATGGAAATTTTTTTTAAGTTGTTCCCGAGTCTAGTACACTCAATGCATCATCTGCAAAATGTCAAACTTACGGAACGACTTGCAAAGGCAAAGTTGAATCATCTTCAAATTTTATACGTCATTTAAAGGTAATAAACTGAATATTGCATCTGGTATAGTTATCTTCACTACAAGGGCGTAAAGTTATATTTTCGCACGAGTCTACGCAAGGGTGCGTAAAGTTACACTTTAAACTGCGACTCGTGCGTAAAGTATAACTTATAATTTATAATTTTACGTACAAACTTGCAAAAAATATTTCAAATTGCCATAAATTACTTATTTATAAATTTTTATCAAATATTTATTCAAATTTAATCAAATATTTTTTTAGAGAAAACATGAAACTCTAATTGCGGAATACGAGGCATACAGGGTGTCAATTAAGTCCCGGGACGGCTGAATATTTTCAGAGGTAAAGTAATTCTGATAAAGGTCAAGGTCATTTCTTTAGTAACTTTCAACGAGGAATCTAATGGTGACATTCACTTTGACCTTGGACTTGACCTTGAAGGTTATTTCAAGGTCAACTGTTTTTTTTTAAATAAGAACCCCCATTTTTAAGACTGGTAATCGATAGAGCGGAAAATTTTACATTCAGATACGTAATTAAGTCAGAGCTAGTGTTTGAACTTGAGGGTTACTCCAAGGTTATTTACACTCCAGCAAGGTTCTTAGATACCTCTGAATATTTTTGCAAGCGGTAAAGCTATTCCTCGTGTAACTTTCAACGAGGAACTCAATGGTGACCTTATACTTGACCTTGGACGTGACCTTCAAGGTTATTTCAAGGACACCTATTGTTTTTAATGGAAATCTTCATTTTTTACACTGGCAATCGATAGAGTGGGAAATTTCATTTCGAAAATAGTATTTGACGTGATCTTTAGAAGGTTAAATCAAGGTCAATTTTGGATAAACTGTCAAAATATTGTCGTATTCAAACTTTAGAGGATTTATGAAAGACTAAATGTTTGAAAAAGTTTTGAAACCAACAACATCGACCACCTTGACTTTGAGATCAGCTTTGCACATTATTTGAAAGTTCAAGCACTTTTTAAATTAATAACCTTACTATCGCCCTTATTCTTACTTTTAGCGTTACCCAGAAACAACGACGTGGACGTAGTAAGTTCTGTTTCCTTTGGGGTGCTTGATTAACGTGAGTCCCCTTGCCTCTCACGATTGGGGTGCTTGATTAACGTGAGTCCCCTTGCCTCTCACGATTGGGGTGCTTGATTAACGTGAGTCCCCTTGCCTCTCACGATTGGTGTGCTAAAGTCTTTTGCGTTTTACTTAATGATTCAAAGTTTAACGGCGGTGCTCAAGCTGAAAACCTTCAACTTCTTGACAAAAAGCTAGGCGATTGTAAAAATGAGTTACAGCATCACGAATCATCCCTCTATCGATTCTAGCAGCCTCTTGCATAATTCGATTGCGCAGTTCATCTAAATTGTCCGGTTTAGTGGCATAAACTTTACTCTTAAGGTAACCCCAGAGAAAGTAATCGAGTGGTGTCAGATCCGGAGATCTAGCAGGCCACTCGATTTCACCCCTTCTTCCAATCCATCTATGAGGAAACTGAGCATCCAAATATGCTCGAACAGCTCTACCAAAATGAGGGGCTGCTCCATCCTGCTGAAACCACGTTTCATCGTAATCATCAACTGCTATCTCTCTAATTCGTGGTATAACATGATTCCTAAGTAGCTGTTCGTATGAAGCGGTAGTATGATTACCCTCGATAAAAAAGGGGCCTACAAGAGTATTGTTTAAGATGCCAGCCCAAACATTCAACTTGTGTGGATATTGTGTGTGATTGTCCAACATCCATGCAGGATTTGTGTCTGACCAATATCTACAATTGTGTCTGTTAACTTCACCCTTTAAAGTGAAAGTCTCCTCATCCGAAAAAACTATATTGTATAAAAATTGAGGATCTGCGTCTATTCTGTTCATCATCGCTTCGCAAAACTCGATCCGGCGATCAGGATCATCGTCATTAAGCTCCTGTACCAAATGGACTTTATAAGGATGAAAACTGATGCTTTTCAGAATTTTTCGTACAGTTTCATGAGAAACGTCATGCTCATGCCCAGCTCTACGTAAACTAAGATGTGGATTTTCAATAAATGCTTCAGCAATTTCAATCTGCTTATCCCCAGTTGCTACAGATTGTGGGCGACCAGTTCTCTGAAGATCATTGACAGTCCCAAATTCTGCGAATCGCCGTACAACCCTTTCGACTGTAGATTTTGAGATAGGTGTTTGTCCGTCTTCATTACGAAAATGGTTATTAAACAACGTACGTACTTCGAGGTAAGGTCGGACTCGATCTCCCCAACCACGCATCATCAATAAACTTATCCTTTCTCGCGTCGAAAGTTCAGCATACGCCATTGACTTTTATTTAGATATGAATAATACACGAGTCAGAATATTTATGTATTTCAATTTAGTTTTAATTTGTTTATTCAGAGGAAAAAGAAGAATAGTGGTAGCGACTCGTCCGCAAAAACTAAGCTAAAAACTTATCAATTGCAAAGAAAAACGAATTGTTCAAAAAGAAATGTTTACAATGAAGGAAAATGTTTATTACATAAAAAAATTTTTGTTTAACTTGTTCTTAAATTTATTTTGAACTCATGAAAAGGTTAAGAAAATGAACAGTGACAGGAATTTTTTAACAAATAATAAAATAAGGACTATCAGTTACAAAAGAAATATTTAAAAGTTTAGAAAGAAATTTAAAAAAAAATCAGAATTAAATAAAAAAACTTCTTAGAAAAAAATCACAGAAATTTATTCGCAATTTATAAAATGAGCTAAAAATACAAAGAACTTGTTTAAAAAGAATAGGAGGTTTGTCGGTTTGTGGGATAATTTTAGAATTTATATTTGTAGGTATTTGGGTTTATTATCCATATGGGTGTTAAATTTATTGATTTAGGGTTCAAAGATTATGAGTTCAGGGTTCATGAGTTTTCAATTTATGGATTTGTTAATTAATGGGTTTTAAATCTACCGGATTGAAGTTAGACCCATAAATGTCAAAGCCTGAAAAAGCGAACCCATGAACCCTCAACTCACGCTAACCAATCGCGAGAGGCAAGGGGACTCACGTTAATCAAGCACCCCAAAGGAAACAGAAGTTACTACGTCCACGTCATTGTTTCTGGGTAACGCTAAAAGTAAGAATAAGGGCGATAGTAAGGTTATTAATTTAAAAAGTGCTTGAACCTCCAAATAATGTGCAAAGCTGATCTCAAAGTCAAGGTGGTCAATGTTGTTGGTTTCACAACTTTTTCAAACATTTAGTCTTTCATAAATCCTCTAAAGTTTGAATACGACAATGTTTTGACAGTTTATCCAAAATTGACCTTCTAAAGATCACGTCAAATACTATTTTCGAAATGAAATTTCCCACTCTATCGATTGCCAGTGTAAAAAATGAAGATTTCCATTAAAAACAATAGGTGTCCTTGAAATAACCTTGAAGGTCACGTCCAAGGTCAAGTATAAGGTCACCATTGAGTTCCTCGTTGAAAGTTACACGAGGAATAGCTTTACCGCTTGCAAAAATATTCAGAGGTATCTAAGAACCTTGCTGGAGTGTAAATAACCTTGGAGTAACCCTCAAGTTCAAACACTAGCTCTGACTTAATTACGTATCTGAATGTAAAATTTTCCGCTCTATCGATTACCAGTCTTAAAAATGGGGGTTCTTATTTAAAAAAAAACAGTTGACCTTGAAATAACCTTCAAGGTCAAGTCCAAGGTCAAAGTGAATGTCACCATTAGATTCCTCGTTGAAAGTTACTAAAGAAATGACCTTGACCTTTATCAGATTTACTTTACCTCTGAAAATATTCAGCCGTCCCGGGACTTAATTGACACCCTGTATAAGGTACTAGAACGCAGAAGATTATCGGAAGAGCCTATTTTTCGCCGAGTAACGTGCAAATTTTCTCAAAAATATTTGGTACAGAACGTGGGAAATTTTATTCTGGAAAATCAGCTTGCATTTCGATTGGTTGAGACTCAAACATTCCGTAAAATGTTTAATGGTAAATTTTGACCTCACATTAAAGCTGAATGTTAAAACATCAGATTATGCATAAATTATTTCAGATTTCGAAATAAAGTACGGAAATCAACCCTTAAAACATTTGACACGACAATTCATTCGAAGAGCAGCCGATGATTTATGTACCAACCAATTAAAGACTATTAAAAAGGCATTAAATACTGCTACATATATTTATTCAACTGCAGATATTTGGAGCAGTTAAAATCGCAGGTTTCTAGGTCTTACTGCATATTGAGTAAAATTTTATGAATATTAAAAGAAAATTGATTTTCAAATTTATGTCTATTTGTTCTTCACACCACATAATATTTGATAGATTGATGAAGTAACATTAGAATGAAAATCTGCGGCTTTGGCACGTAGACGGTTTCCTGGTACTCACTCCTTTGACAATATTGGTGAATTGTTAAAGGAAATGAATGGCTCTTTTGGATTAAATCCGGAAAAAATTAAGGCCACTGTAACCGATAATGGATCAAACATTGTAAAGGCTTTTAAAGAGTTTGGGATAACTAATCCGAAAAGTATCTTGGAAGGTAAATAAATTCAAGTTTTAATTTTATAATATAATCGTTCGGTAAAAAAAAATCCTCTAATATTAAATTGATAAACTTTTATTTCCAGACAAATTTTTTCTAAATGCATAAAAAATCTTTTTTTTTTCCAAATCCATCAAACAGTAGTTTTTGATAAAAAAAATGCAAAAGTTGATTGGAAAATCAATTTAAGTACTTGTATCGAACAATATTTTATGCAACGATGCAGAAAAAGATTGCATTATTACATGAAACCGTGCGTAAAAGAGACTTACGCACAGAGTTGCATCAATTCTTTTTTTTCCAAAGTACATAATAATTATTTTTCAGCCTAGCGGGACGAAACCATAACCTTTTCTCCCGGCGCCCGATCGAAAAAGTTACGATTTCGTCCTCGCTAGGCCGAAAAATAGTATACGCAACATGGGAAGTAAAAAAGAATGCCTCAGATCACACGTTTGTCACCCTCGCCTTCGGCTCGGGTGTCAATTTACGTGGGATCTGGGACCATTTCTATTTTACCTCCCTTGCTATGTAATATACTATATAAATATTTTTTATAAAGATGTCGAATCAACCAACTAAGCATTAGTGAAAGGGGAAAAAACTGCTAGTATTTGAAATAATCGAAATTAATATAAATTTTTACGTTATAAATAGCATAAAAATATGCTGCGTCACAATTTAAAACCTTTTATTCGAATTTTTTAATTAGAATTCTCACTTATTACATTTTATTTGAGAATATATAGATATATGTTCTACGATCCAATTATAATTTTTGATATATCAGAGTGATTATTTTCTTGTAAGTTAAGGAGGGAGGCCTGGGTTAAATTGAAAAAAAAATACACTTTTTAGTATAATAGCTATGAAGATTTTATGCTTCACTTTTGATTACTGTAACTTTTTACACTTTAAGTGCTGACATAATTTAAGCTATTTGTACACTATAAGGGCCCGAAAAGTGCCCTTCATCTCTACTATTGTTCCATCAAAATATCTTAAAGTTTTATTTATTTGCCCACTTGCCATAGCTTTTTTCTAGTCTGCGACGGACGCCGCCGGAGCGCCGCGCCCGGGACGTCCAGCGCAATGGTCAATGAGGGAAACCACTCAGCCGCGGAACCCGTAATCTATGCGTTGCATATTAATAAGGGAGATACCGTCCGGACCGTCCACATCAAGTCAAGCGACTTCCACCGAGGCTTGATCGATGCTATGGTCGACTCAGGGGCGCAGCCCAACGTCATTAAAATCACCGCACTAAATGAACATCTGATTATAAACGCGGCCGAGCGTCCCGTCCTCCGAGGGATCGCGAGCGGGGACCTGCCGTCGTTTGGTACGGTTTTCGTGGACCTCTACGGTATGCCGATGAAATTTGTCGTAGTACCGGAGTAGTTTCCAATTTTAAATGCAGCAATTTTGGGCGCGGAGTTCCTTCGGGAAGGCGCAGCGCGCATGGATTTTGAGAACGCGCCGCTGGAGATCCAAGGGAGATCGTTACCGTTCGAACTGGCAGGTACAACTGTCCTCCGCCCAAAGGAAACGCGGATGGTACAATTTCCACTGCTCAATCCACACGAGATGAAGCGAGGGTTCGTGGAAAAAGTAAAATTTGACAACGGCATAACTACCGGCGGCCGCATCGTTGACAATGACGGCGGCAGGGTATCTTTAGCTGTGCGAATCAATAACAGCGAGGCCACGGAATTGATGCTGCCTCGCTTGCAGATGATCGATGAGGCTGAGATCGGCAGCTCAACCCAGCTAAGTACCGACTCGGGCGAGGAAGAAGTATTAGAAATGAGCGAAGAAGCCGAGGCGAAGACTTCTGTGGAAGAAACCATAGAAGGCTTTCCCGGCGAACAACGGATCCCCGTACGACCTTTTGTGTACAAAAGCCACTACGTAGAGGATCAGGAAAACAGGCACGGCCTGTGACCGAGCCATCGGCGCGAAAGAACATACGGGCAAATACAAGAGGGGAGGGGTGAATCGGAGCCCCCTTTCGATCAACGTTTCGACGAGATTTTGCGCAATTTAGTTACCTTGGAACCCGCCAAGCGTTTCGGGCGCAGGTTCAGGGTAGTCAGGGGCTGTAGCCCGACTTGCAGTGAAGGCGGGCGTGCAGCCGACGAGAAGGACAGCGAGCGAAAGAGAGGCCTTGCGCACGCCGAGTTAGAAGATACCGGCGTGGCGCAGGCGATAATTGAAAGCAATAGCGTGCCCCAAGAGGAGCCGGAGCCACGTAGACCGGATGGGACGGTCGCGGGGAGCTCGAGCGGCGAAAAGGGGCCCGCCTAAGTACCAAATGGGTCGTGCCAGGGGCCGGCAAAAGCATTCGAAGATAACGCGCAGCGGCGCGACGAGTTTAAAAGAGCAAATATGGCGCATAGAGTAATCGAGAGTGATTGCGTGCCCCAAGAGGAGCCGGAATCACGCATACCGAGTGAAGTAGTCGCGGGTTGCCCGAGTGACGAAAGGGGACTCGCCGAAGTATTAGTCGAGGCACGTCAAGGACAGAATAAAATGTCGAAAAACGATGCGCAGCAATGCAACACATCGGAAGAACTTAAAAACCTAGAGGAATTGATCGAGGCGTTGGCTCCCGAATATGAAGAGGGATTTGCCTGCCTAGCGGAAATCAAGGAAACTAACAAGGCACCGGTCGGGAGGTTGAATCACCTCATAAAGAAATTAGAAGAGGAAGGGAATTGCTTTGGCGACGCGCGCTTTTTGGAAGGGCGCGGCTCTGAGCAAACACCGCCCACGCGTGCACAGAGGATTTTAGAGCGAATCCGTCAAGACCTCCTTGACGAAACAGGAAAAACGAGGCTAGTCCGCTTAATCGAAAAAACGGATAACGTTTTCAAATTTCCAGACGAACCTTTAAAGGCTGCAAACGTGGTTGAGCACCGTATCGTGCTCACCGATCAAATTCCAGTATTCCAAAAGCAGTACCCGATACCCTACCATTTGCGTTACATAGTGCGAACACAAATGCAAGAGTTATTGAACGCCGGCATCATAGAAGAAGGTGATAGCCCGTACAATAGCCCGCTGTGGGTGGTTCGAAAAAAGGATACGCCCGAGGGCGAGAAACAGTGAAGAGTCGTAGTTGACTTTAGAGGGGTCAATGAAAAAACAGTCAAGTTTCCCTTTCCCGCGCCCTTCATCGCAGCGCTTCTCGGATCATTGGAAAGGGCGAAGGCGTTCATTACCGTAGATATGTATTCCGGTTATTATCAGAAACCGCTAAGAAAGGAGGATAGACTTCCATTTTAAAAAGCTGCCGTTTGGAATGAAGAACGCAGGGGCTACCTTCCAGGAGCAGGTAAATAAGATTGCTAAACAAGATGACGGTGAATACGCCTACGTCGATGATATCGTCGAAATTGCCGAGAATGAGGACGCGCTCGACGAAAAATTTATTAGCCTAGCGCGGAGGTTAGAAGCAGCAAACATGAGCCTACATCCGGCAAAAGCACAGTGTTATTGTAAAACAATTACCTTTCTGGGGCATGAGATTTCGGCGCAAGGAATGCGACCCGACCCTAAAAAGGTCGCCGCTTTTGATCTATACCCCGTGCCGAAGAATGTGACAAATATCAATCAATTCATCGGCGCAACGGGTTATTACCGACGTTTCGTGCCGGGTTACTAAAAAATAGCCCGTCCACTCTTGCACCTTTTAAAGAAAGGCGTGACCTTCGAGTGAACTGCGGGGTCGTCTAATGCGGGAACCGATCTTACAGCATCCGAACATCGAAGAGAAATTCTTGTTACATCCGATGCGTCTAGCTACGCTGTTGGCGGCGTGCTTTCTCAGAGAAGAGAAAGCGCTGACCTACCGGTGGCATACGCTAGCCGCCTATTGAACCCCGCAGAAATTCGATATAGCACCATCGAAAAGGAATTGTTGGCGATGAAGTATCAATTCGAAGAATCAATTCGAATTCTGCCTTTTAGGCCGCTCGTTCACCTTTCTAACCGACCACAAGCCGTTGTTGTGGCTTGACAACATCCGGGATGCGACCACCCGTTTAAAAAAATCGACATTCAAACTAAGAGAGAAGTTCGAATTCGATGTGCAAAATGTGCCTGGGAAGGCCAATCACGTAGCAGACGCGCTTTCCAGAAACCCGCCAGACTTCATAAACGCCATCAGAAAAAGAGAAAAGCACTCAGATAGCACGGCAAGCGGGCGCGGGAAGCGTCTTCGAGGCGAAGATGACCCGATCTAGACAAAGGGAGAATTCCTCGCAGTACTCTCCGACTGCGGCGAATTCTTCCTTTGCCAAGCGATGCAGAACGTCGTAATGGGAGGTACGGGAATTCGCGTGCGATGGCTCTCCCCGACGAAGGAGGGCCAGGACGAAATAACATTCTCGGACAAGATCAATTTTGCGTGCATCTTAACAGACGTAAGGTTAGAGAGACCCGAGCGCGGCCGATATAGGCTTAGCAATGAGGAGAGGGCAAGGATTGAAACAACGATCGCAGAATCACTCGCCGCGAGGGGAGACCCCGTTCGGAAACCGACGGCGGTGAATGCAGACAACAGCCCCATTATCGGGGACACAGTTCACGTTAGTGCCTCGGGTTCAGGTGCAAAGGCCGCTGCTAAAGACCTGACGCCCTCTCTCGCCCGACTGCCTACCGACTCCGGTACCGGTGACGATACTGGCGCCGGGGGTGTAGAAGGCGGGGGCTCCAACGTTTTTGAGAGCGACCAGAGCCACGAGTTCGGGTCGGTCAATCAGACCTCTTGGCAAAATAACGAGACCAATGAGGGAGAGGAAGTGGCAGGCGCAAGCTCGGTTTCTGGCACGTCAGAGGCAAATGAGGCCTCCGTGACCCATGAGACCAGTTCAAGGGCGACCGACCGTCGGCCACGTATCAGGCCTAACATAATCGAAATTCGTGACCAATACTTGGCAGCGGCTGACAAACTAGCCTATTTCGTCAACACTAAGAACCAACCACTTTGTACAGGTGCGCATAGCCTCAAGGAAGCGGGTCGTCTGCCGGGGCCACTCGAGCTTACGCTGGGCGCGGCACGACCAACGCCCTGCGGCGGAAAACAACTAATCGCGCTGCCGGTGAAGGAGAACATACACATACGCATTGACCGAGATATCTTGGTGTGCGTGATGCACTCCTTACTAGATGTGGCGCTGTCGATGGGTCTCCCAAGCATACGGCTGTCCCAGACGGAGGAGTTAGCCAACATCATTCGCGATCTGTTTAGCAACCGATACGTGCGCATAATTTTGTGCAAAAACTTGGTGCACCAACCCGCCCGAGAATTAAGAGGAACTCTAATTAAGGACATTCATTGTTCACCGATTAATGGCCATAAGGGCGTGAACAAAACATATAAACGCTTACGCAAAAATTACTGCTGGCCCAACCCGAAGCGGGAGATACAAGAGTTTATCGCAAGGTGCGAAACCTGCCAACAAATAAAGTTAGTTCGGAAGAAGGTCCGGTAACCAATGGTCATCACGGACACGGGTGGGACCAGTTTCGATAAGGTGGCCATGGACGTCGTGGGCCCTTTTCCAACCACTAAAAACGGCCACATCTACGCTTTGACGATACAAGACTTACTGACGAAATACAGCCTCGCCATACCGCTCAGGGGGATTTCGTCGGTCGAGATCGCGAGCGCGTTTTTGCGACGATTTGTGTTTACCTTCGGGTCGCCGAAGATTGTGCTGACTGAACAAGGACCCAACTTTACAAGCACCCTCATGAGAAATGTCGCGAAGCTATGTAAAATAAGGATATGTACCACGACGGCTTTTCGGCGCCAATCGAACGGGTCGATCGAAAGAATGCATCATAGCTTCAAGGAGTGGATCAAAGTCTACTCCGACAAAATAAAACAGTGGGACGAGTGGTGCGAGTGCGCGATCTTCTTGTACAACACGAGCATACACGAGGGGACGCGCTTCACGCCATACGAGTGCGTTTTCGGGCGCATCGCGCGCGTGCCGTCGGAACACGCACCTCGGGAAGGAAACATAACAGTAACCTATGCAGACTTCGTGATCCGGTTGAAAACAAAACTGAACGAAATTCAAGGTCTCACGCGTGAACGGCTTATTGAAGCCAAAAAGAGGTCGAAAGGCTATTACAACCGTCGGTTCAACCCCTGTACCTTCCAGGTAGGCGATCGAGTAATGCTCATCGCCGAGCCACGGCGAAATAAGTTTTCACCTGAGTACTCGGGACTGCACCGGGTACTCGAAATCTTAGACGAAGGGCGCAATGTGCGCATTAGCTTTAAGGTGAGCGAGCGGATCGTTCACCCAAATAAGTTAAGGAAAAGGCGACTCAGGAGCGATGGAGGAAGCTCGGCCGGGCACGCGGAAGGTAGTTCGATACCTCCGTCCGACGCTTCGTGACGAGAAGCGGGGAAACGACCAACATCGCAAAGGCTCCCCCGGCGCTCCTGGGCAGCGTACTGCGATTGTATACATGGAATGTAGTCGTATAGCCTGCGTGAATCGGAGAGAAAGGGAGGAGTTGTAGATGCTACCTCCTCCCCGCCTTTATTCTCTTCGCATAGTATAGCATGTAGTGGAATGGACGAATGTGCGATGTTACAAATGGACACTATGCGGAAGAAGAAGCATTACCGCGTGTAAATGTAAGGTCTGAATTACAGGCCAAACAGCTATGAAGATCACGGCGATACTGTTGGTGTCGGCACTGAAGATTTGCGCCGCCCTAGAGGCCATGGAACAAACCGTAGCGCCCCTACCGATCCAACTAATGCAACAAGTGAAGAATCGGGCGATTCCCGGGAGAACCTGTAAGATTTTGGTTAAACAGCGCGTGCGCAACTGCTGCATGTTTTCCCACATCATGGGCGTGCCAGGTGGCGATACCACTTTCACCAAATCGGTGAGCAGAGAGGAGTGTTTCGAAATCGCGCGTTACGGGAAATTTAAATACGAGCAAGCCACGATCGCGGGTATGCGCGTTAATCAAACCACGCGCGCGAGTGCGGTGGTAATCGGTGCCCTTGACGATACCGGATTATGTCAGGGCGAGCTATTTATTTGGCGCGGTCACCAATATCCCGCGGCCGTAGTGACTGTAGATTTCGGTCCCAGCCAGCGAAGTTATGCACATCCTGCAGTGCAAACCGCGAGCTTGCAAGATCCGAGCCACGACAATCTGCTTCTCAGAGCTGCCGGTCGCGTGCGAAGCCGACGACCTCTACATGCGCACCAAGACGCGCATACTGACAAAGAGAGGAAGGCCAGCCGAATGCAATGGCATGTTACCAATAATGTATCGAATAAACGGTATATGGAGGCAGCACTTACCCATGATCACCGAAGGGAAAACGCCGCAGATCCTTCGCCCACTCAACAAACTCACCTGGGCATATCAAGATCTGGAAAACTTAATGAACGATGGAATATACACCCAAGAAGACCTTGAACGCCTGCATGAACACACAAACTTTCCGATGGAGCGTCCGGCGATCATCGAACACGTCGCCCGGCGGCTCGCGGGAAAGGAGATACCAGAGGGCGCTGTTGAGCTGCGCAACTTGCTCGACACCGTAACGGTGCAGGGCATAGCTCAGTCCGCGATGTCCTGCGCCTGGTCCAAATTCACACAGTTCGGAATTTTCTCGGCGGGCATAATTGCTATTGTAGTGATACTACAGACGGCAAAGACAATTTTCAAGACGCTCGTTTGCGGTTATATCCTCCACCAAATCTACGGGTGGAGCGGCCGAATATTCGCCGCGCTTTTCAGCTCGCTAACACATTTGTTTACAAGAAACGCTCCGCAGCGTGAAATTGACGGCATCCCGTTAGACGACGTCGGCGGCCGAATCTATGATGTAAACGAGCGACCAGCACGTGTGGAAAATACGCCGGTGTGTAAACGCGAGCACCAGCAGCTGCGGCTGCTGGTCGAGCCAAGGCGCGCCGAACTTAGACCGGGAAACCCTCCGCAATAAGGGCCCGGTGACGCTAGGAGAATCATGTTATTCCCTTTCCTTTCGGGTACGCTTTATTTGAGCATCGTCCTCTAAGTCGATTCCACCACATTAATATATATATTTTTCTTCTCTTCCTTTTCACCGCTAATAACAGGGCGAGAACATGGAATCGAAAGAGGCCTTTCTGAAGCAGTTACATGAAGCGCGGCAAGCATTCCGGTGCCGCATGGACGAGCAGGCCGAGCGCCTGCAGGCGCTCCAAATCAACGAGAGCGCACCAGACCCAACTGCAGCCCAGTTCGGCCAATGAAGGAGCTGCCAGCCGAGCTACAAAAGGCGCGCGAGCTGCGTCTGAGGGAAACAATGGAAAAACAAATTAGTTTAAATGCAACACAGGCGTCCGGAGTCAAGGCCGAATTCCTACAACAACGGAAGGAGGCGCGGATGGCTGTCAAGGCGCACATCGAAGAGCAGCGCCGCCGGGACCAACTAGAGGAGGCAGGAAAGGCAGAGAGCCTCATCATTATAGAAGACCTGCGCCGCATCTCCAAAGGCCGGCGCGCGTTGAAGGAAAGAGCGCGACAATTCCGCCTACAGGACGAAGAAGATGCGGCACATGCCCAGCTACTAAGGGAGAGGGTGGCGAATCAGGAGCTCCATGACGCGGATACCCGTCGGATGCTTCGCGAAGTCGAAGATATTCGAGCCCGTGCCTACCTGGAAGCAAAGTTCCAACGGGAATACATCGAAAGGGGAATGGAGGAACAACAGCAGATGGAGGAGCAAGCGGAGAAGAGACGAGTCATCGAGGAAATAACGGCCAAATTAAAAGCTCTCCAATCCGAAGCGACAAAGAGGCGCGAGGCCGTCCACGCGAAATTAATGGCCGAGTGAAACCAAAGAATTCACCGTGCCTGCCTAGAGCAAACCGAGAGGAGTCGCGAGGAGGCTCAACGCTTGGAAACCCTGGCTCTCAAGAAATAGCAAGCATACCACCGACAATATCCCAACGGGCGGTGGTATGACATGACAGACGCCGAACTTGCTCTAGAACGGATGAGAGGCAACCTCTCCCCTCCATTGTCAGATGACGGAAAGGACGGCAAAAAAGAAGGCCCAACGAGATCGGCGGTAGGCGTCGCCGACGAAGTAAACCCGACACGCCGGACGCCACCATACGTGCGAGATACGCTGAAGCGCGTGGACGCCCTTTGCGCCCGGCTCGCACGACAACAGCAGAAGAAAAGGAGTGAGGAAGCGGTCGAGCGAAGGAAGCAGAATAAGCACTGGCTCAGCTTAGCCGACGACGATTTCACTTTCGAACAAAAAACACCGAGACCGAACCCGGTGAGCGGTTCGATTGGGGCCGGCAGTGACCCGCCGCCGGCCCCAATCGAACACCGGGAGGCAGAGAAGAAACCTTTCTAAGGCCAAAGCGAGGATCACCGGGGCCAGTATTGCAATAAGGCCCTGGGGAAATGGCTGCCCCGCCAGTCATCAAGGCAGAGGTGCGAGGCCCTGAAGAGAGCCCAGCGCCGCAGGCAGTGAGAAGAGCAAGAAAGAAGGCCCAATAGACCGCAGAATCAAGTGAAGTGGAGCGGTGTGCGCGAAAAATATATATAAGTGAAGTGTAGTGGTGTATACGCATGCATGAGAACGTGCTGAATGATCGGCCATGAGCCAACTGAGCGAAATGAATTTAAGATGCCGGCGCAAGCATGCCCGCTCCTCGCGTGCGTATATTATTATTTTTCTTTTTTTGTATTTTACCTTCCTTGTTTTGCTAAGTCACCTCCCTGCCCGAGGTGCATAACTTACGACGTCGCGACGTCCTTGAAAAGGAAATGCGTCAGCGTCGGTCGCCGATCAGCTGACAAGGTCAGCCAACGCGCCGCCGATAAGGCATGCTCGCGTCAGCATGAAGTTTGTATTCCGCGTCGCGAGTAGTCATAGATAAAACGCGTGGCGAAACAGCTGTATCGTTTTTTTTTTTTTTTTTTTTCTCGGATTAATTACTATAATTAAGTTCTTTTACTTGCCATGCTTTATATAATAAGAATCTAGCATGTAACGCTGCACACCATCTGTAAAAATGCGCTGCCACATGGGCAATACTTGTGTCACCTCACTCGGTGCTGAGGCATGTCATAGGGCGCACCCTTACATGTTTGGTACCGGGGGTGTGATGTCCGGAGCGGCATCGCTCGCCCTAATTTTTTTTTTAATTAAGTGTTAAAGTTTTTTTAAGCGCTAATGCCGCAGCGCATTTTCGCACGGCCGAGAGCTCGCAGCGGCGACGTTTCTCGACCAACGCAGGAGCGCATCGTCAGCGCGATAATGAAGATAACGCCGCTCGAGTATTTTATTCGCGGCAACAATTCAATGCGCTACGGTAGTAGATATAAGGAGACATTTATATTGTTCTTTTTTCTTTTCTTTTCTTTCGCCCCTTAGAGTAATTCTGGTTGCGCGCCGACTCGCAGGAAGGACACCGGAGTCCACCGCGCACAGCGAAAGTCGACCAGCGGGTCGGCTTTCCTCGATGCCCCGCCGGACCTTCCCGGGCCGGACCAACTACGCCGAAGTTTCGGGTATCCCCGGGAAGCGTGGGAACAGGGCGAGCTAGGAACGCTGTGCCAACATATGTACGACGCCCTGCCTATTCGCAGACGCGGACTCAGCCTCGGCCGACACCAAGGCGGCTTCAGGTGTCCGAACGAAGCGCAAGAACAGCGCAAGCGGTGCACGCGGAAAAATCAACGTATGCGCTTCTCACGAAGCGGAGGTAAAATAGGAACCCTGGTGCAGTCTGCCGGCGCTGAGTTAGCGTCTGGCAATACCCGAGCCTCTGAAAGAAGAGTGATGCTACTGGGGAGGGACATAACCGCCGACTTCTCTTTTTTTCTTCTCCGCGGTGCAACGGAGAGATGCGACACAGTCGCGATTGAACAAACCTCCGAGAAGGTCGCGTTTTCTTTTGATTTAGATCTAACGAAAGGCTCTCCGCCGCACCAGCTCCTCCGACGTATCTCGGCTGGAGTGGAGTTATCGCGACGATAGGCCGGCGCAACGAGTGCTTCCGCGAGGCCATTCGCGATTCCGACTTCGCGAAAATCCACTATTCGTTCTTTTTTTTTTTTTTTTTTTGCTACTGGTTCGCCACGATTGGGTTCCGCTAATTGTAACTAGTGTTGTACTCAACAAATAACTTGTGACTACCCAGTTAAGGAAATATAAAGGTGTGAAAATTAAGTGAAGTGCTTAATTATTTATTTCATTTCCAACTCCTTTTGCGGGCCTTACGCCATACCCTCGCCGTTCTCGCGTACGCGCAGCCCTGCAGCCAACAGCAATCGCTGACCCAGTCACGCAGCCCCGCAGCAAGTAGCAGCGGTCGCCGAACGCAGATATCGAAAGGTAGGTGACGACGACCCTGCGAACCGTGGTGCTTGCGCGGCGCCCCGAAAACTCCTGAATTGCAAAGGCAGGCGTTGGTCGATCGGAAGAATTTTAAGTGCTGTGCTCGCGAAAATATAAGTCCTCCCCGCTCGGGACGTAACAGGACATTTAAGTGCTAAATATTATTTTTAAGCCTAATATTTTGCACTTAAATGTCCATAATAATTTTTTTCTTATTCTTTTCGTACTAGAAAAAAGCTATGGCAAGTGGGCAAATAAATAAAACTTTAAGATATTTTTGATGGAACAATAGTAGAGATGAAGGGCACTTTTCGGGCCCTTATAGTGTATAAATAGCTTAAATTATGTCAGCACTTAAAGTGTAAAAAGTTACAGTAATCAAAAGTGATGCATAAAATCTTCATAGCTATTATACTGAAAAATGTATTTTTTTCGATTTAACCCAGGCCTACCCCTAAACTTTTGTTATTTTTTAAAAATTATAATCTTTATACCTTTTTTTTATTAAGTATTTATATCAATAATTTATAGTTTGATAACATAATATTAATTAAAAAAACTTTGCTAAGTGCACTGGCACAATGCATTCTCAAATAGCATACAAAAAAAATACACCAAAATGCATTTTTTTCATTCGGAAAAAATGCACTAGGTATTTTAAAAAATCACGTAAAGAATGTATGCAAAAGGCTAACGATTTCCTGTACAAAGTTCAAAATTATACGAATGCTATTAAATTGATCTTGTCGACCCTACTTGAGGTCTGAGCCAGTCGGACAACAGACGCAAGGTGGTGCATACGCACCTGGCGCCCTATTAGGACATCGTGAGATTTTACAGTGGTTGATTTCCGCGTGAGGTAAGGGTTAGGGATTTTGGTCGTGGTAGTTGATGATAGGGATAGTAGACAGTCAGCCCGTTGGTCTGTCAGTAAATAGTACGGGGACCTTGAAATACTATATCACATGGCATTAGAACAACAAGAAGTGTAGCTGTGTAGTAGTAGCTGAGTAGCTGTGGGTAAGCGGCATTCGTTTTTTAATGGTAAGGGCCTATAAACAATTTTTGGTAGACCGCTAGCGCCGAAGAAGGACAGCGATGACGACTTAACAATGTCGCAGGCATTTGATATATATTTTTCTAATTTATAAAATACACACTAAAAGTAAACGCACAGACTCTGTTACCACATCGCGTGAGATTGCACAGAAGATAGCTTTTATACTTTTGTGCATAAAAAACCGAGAAAAATAATAGTGTCCTGCTTAACCAATACATTTTTTACCATATACGCGTTGGTACTGATACAAATGTCACCTAAGTTCTATAACAACGTCCTTCAGTATATTTAGAGTATGAAGGCTAAAAATAAGTAAAGTAAGTAATCAGATTTTACGGGAAGGAAAAAGAAATCTACTGGGCAGTAAAGTAAATCTACAGTAAATTGTGGGACTTGTGCAACGTGAAAGGAAAAACAATATCGCTGTAACACGGCCGTACTGGTTTTTATTTAAAATATTTTTATTACAATTTAAACCTAAAAATTAACAACTAAAACCTTCCATTGATTATTTATTTCTCATTGCATATCTTAATCCCACATGTAATTATTAATATATTCATTGATTCGCCACGATGGGGTCGGAGGAGAAGGAAGCTCCTGATACTCCTCTGGAGAAATACTTCAAATGTCATCCTAAAGTAAAAGTTTGTAACGGTCGATTTTAACATTAGCGGTGGGCCGTCTATAACGGCCGAAGTGCGAAGTAAATAAGAGAAGGGTGGTGGATTAACGCTCACTTTGGTTCGGCTGGCCGTTTATGATTAGAAACATTTTAACTATTGAAGAGGGTCAGTCGCTTGATACGGTGCTAATCGAAGGACCCTGGAGACTCGGAGTCAAGATCCAGAGACCGAGCGAAGCCTGGCCACCCACATCCGCCTTAAACACCACCGTCCTCAGAAAGGAGGTCGACAACACCACTTCGCCGCCGTTGAGACCATATCGTCAGACAGACGCGCCCGAGGGGTTGCAGCACCCGGGTGAAGACAACGTCGGGATTGGACTCACAGCTTGAAGCCTACATCGGCACGAGAGCGCGCGAAGACGGATGGATGAATGCGTGGACGTGTGTGCGAGGCCTCGCTATTAGGAGTTATTTCTATTTAAGGTATTACATAAGCGAATTTTGCATAAGACGATTTGCGTAAGAGTCGACGTCGATTTGTTTTTATAATATTACTATTTATTCACTTAATTTATTGTTTTTAATTTAATTGTTTATTTCTCTCGCACGTATAACTATTCCTATTTAATTTGTAAATCTTCCCAATCTTCAACAAATAAATGACATAACAAGTTATTGCAGTTGTATGCATAATGTGTGGCAGTTTTTAACATACAAGTGAGTTTGTGGCAAAGTATAATGTAAAAGGTACTTACCTGAAAAAGTATTGTGAAATAATTATTGTAGTTTATCTTTTGAATTTTATTTGCTTGTTCGAGACAAGACGAGCTGCAAAATCGTTTTATTTTATCTTCAAAATATAATAAAATATTAAAAATCAAGTCGATAAATAGAACCTATAATTATAACTATGTTGTTCTTAACTTATGGACTTTCCATTAAATATAAGGTGGGCACTTAAGTAAACATGAAATACTATTTTTTTAAATTTACGAATATGAAATAATTTATGGAAATTTAGGCCGGAAAATAATGGCTATATATGAAAAAAGTCTCATGTCTGCATAAGATACTGTGCGTTAATAAATAAATCCATCCATCCATCCATCCATCCACCCATCCGTACATCCACCTATCCGTCCATTCATTGATCTACCCACCCATCCATCCATCCATCCATCCAATCATCTATTTTCCATATATCCAGTTATTTATTTATTTATTTATCTATTTATTTATTTACTTATTTATTTATTTATTTAATAATAATCGGAAATTTCAAGCTAACCATTAATGCATTACAAATGAAATATTAATTTTTTTTCGGCCATTACACATTACAAAAGTAATGGGAAATTTCGAGCTGACCATTAATGCATTACAAATGTAATATTAATTTTTTTTCGTCCATTGCCCGTTACAAAAGTAATGGGAAATTTCGAACTAACCATTAATGCATTACAAATGTAATATTAATTTTAGTAAAAAATATTAACAAAGTAATGATTAATGCCGATCCCTGGCCATAAGGATCGCTGTCTGAAGAGGCCTGGAAGTTAATTGCACTTTTGAAAACGGAAAATAGAGAGCAAATAAAAAGAGAAATAGTTAAGTAAATAACTCAAGAGCAAGAAAATATAATGGACATTTCTCAATATGAAATACATGAAATCAGTGTACAAAGAATATAGTCAAAAAGAATCCTTGGATGATGTGCTTCGTTCTTTGCTTTTTAGAATCCCATGAGATGGGACTTCCTCCAAGAAGATATATATATTCCAAAAATGATCTGCGATCCACTATACAGCCTCCCGGTTATCATCACCGTATCGATGGATAGGTCCTTTTTCTACGCGAAAGACGAGACCCACGTCAATAGCGTCCTTTAAATATCGAAGCACTCGTTTAGCGGCTTTCCAGTGCTCCTCTCCATAGACGTTATTAAACTGTTTGATGCTGATAACGCAGAAAGCTATATCTTCCTAGACAAATAGGTAAGTGCACCCATTAACTTGGCTCTCCATTTTTTGTTAGTTCAACTCCCGCGTCTAATCGTCTGGTTACGCTTTTGCAGTGGAACATACCGAATCTCTCGAGGATCTCCCTGATATATCCTTGCTGACACATCGCGACGCTCTCTTTCGTTTGTTGAAATTTCACGACCAGACAGTGTCTTTCAGAGCCGAGTTCTTTGATCTCAGATTCACGGGCTACCCCCTTATCAAAAGTAGTGCAAATAATGTGAAAAAAATTATGAAATCTCCTTATAACTATAATATTTTACACTGTAATTCATGTAAAAAAAAAACCATGATTTCTTATCTCACCCTTGAAGGATTAGAAAAAACTACCCTTTTCAACAATAATGTAAATAAAAAATTGAAAAAATCAGAGAAGCTTAAAATATTTTTAGTTTTTACCATGGTTCATTCTTGAAAGAAAAACAATAAATTCTCATATGTTATCTTCGGAGGGTTGGAAAAATGAATTCTTTCTCATAGTCCATAATAAGAACAGATGTTGCTCGCTCTTAGCATTACCCAAAATCTACGACCTGGAAGTGGCGATTACCTGATTCCATGTGTGTGTGCGTGCGTGCGTGCGTGCGTGCGTGCGTGTGTGTGTTCTCAAGCTTTGCATCCGAAGACGGAAATCCTTTTCTATTTTTCCTCACTGTGCCACATAATCCTACATCTTTTTCGTGTAAAAATTCTGCCAAAATTGGACTAGAATACCAATTATCAGTATATAAAATGTGACCCTTGCCAAAATAAGGTTTCATCACAGTGGCGACTATGCCTCCAGCCAATTGAAAAGTCCTTGGATCAGATATTTTCTGAAAGTAGAGAGTTATATGGTGTTCCAGGCGCGCTTGTATAAGATCCAGTTCCCATATCACTTTTGAGTCAGTAATTGGCAGTCGCCCTCTATCGGAAAAATGTGAAATTTTTGGATATAGCTTCCTTTAGTTATCCGTTACAATATTTTCATCATTATTAAAACACGAACTACGCCAGAACGCTATCATTAATATCATTTAAAAGCTATCATGAATTTGACCAAAACATTTTTGTGATGATATTTCGAATTATATAATGTTGACTTGATATTCGTAATCAGCGACCTCAAAAACCGTAAGACTGACCGATTTTGCCAATAAAAGATCATGATACCATGTGACGTCATACCGGTCCTCTAAAGGTTAAAATCCTGAGTTAACATCCCGAGTACACAGTCATACGCTAGAGACTTAACGAGTCGAATTGCCAGTTCTGTACTCATCCCACCCAGCTCTACCGGTACCGTTAGCTGACTTGAAATCTGCTCCACGGCCCCATTAGCTAGCGTGATTGTCCGCGCGTCCGATGTCCCGAAAAACATCTCACCGAACGATCCCACAAACCTCGATTCCACGTACATTCTTGACGCTCCCGAGTCCACTAATGTCGATACTCTCGTCCCCAAAAGTCCTATCTCCACGAAAAAGCGACGATCCGAGCAGCTCCCCGGCTCCAACGGATGACAAAACTCCGTAATATCTCGGTATTGTTTTAATTCCGCGATCCCTTCTATATTAATTGTTCTCGACTTTGTAGAAGTCCCTACTTCCGGTACCGTCAAGAGGTCCTCCATACTACCTAAATCGATCAACCAGTCATTTGATCGCCAATGCTTCGGAGAAACTTGTCCACGAGAACACCCCGCCACCTTCCGACAAGATGAAGGAGTTTTGGAATGTCCCGTACCGGGACGCCCGAGATCTCGAATTTCTGGCTTCATCGCTTCCCAGCGATCACCAGATTCTCGTCCCCAACCGTCATCTTCACCGTGCACCGTATTGGTAGCAGTCGACTTTACCTGTTCTCCTTCCATTTCTCTATCTCCTGAAGGTCGGATTACGTATTCCGCGAGCTCAGACACCTTCCCCTGCGCTCGCGAAATTAGTTTTCCGACGACCCGCTGGTGCTGGTCGCCGACGGTACCGTACTCGTAGCCGTACTCTTTTCTTTTAAAATGCCCAAAACCCTGGCAGCCAAAACATCGCAGTTTTCCCCCAGATCCCTCTTCCTTTTGGTTCTTTCCCCCTGGCCCGGAACTATCTCGGTCCGAATGTTCGCGCGCTGTTTGCACTTCTATCGGTACCCCCTTTGAACTTTAATTTCCACTCGCGAATTATTTTCCTTCGGTCAAAGAAATGCGGTCCCCAATTTTGGTGCCTTTGAGAATCTGCAAAACTCGCCGCACTTTCTCCTATTCTTGGAACGCGTCCCGGCCGGCTACTGTCGCTCGCCTTTATTTCCGCGCTTGTTCTCGGCGGTACCCCTGCACGAAGAAAACGGTGGAACATAGTAGCTTGCTTGCGCTCCTATGTTAATCAACTGTTTCGATGGTCCCAATTCCGTTTTCCTCTGATTCAGTACAACCGAACGTTCCGCGGGTGCAATCGCATAGGTTAGATTTCCCGCTCTACCCGCTCACGAAAATCCCTCTGTCTCGTTGTTGATAATAACGCGAACTTCACACAGTTGCTCACCTTCTCTCGAAACTCCTACCCCCGTTTCCCTCTTCCGCTAGACTACTTTGCAGTAGGTCTATCGCCGCGGCTGTACTGACGGCAGGTACCGCTGGCGATTGTACTCCACTTGCTCCCTCCGCCTGAGTGACTGGCGAATCTACGATTCTAATTTCATCATCATTCAGCGAAATTAAATCCACCTCGACTGAATGATGAATTCGGGCCTGGACTGGCAGGATATAAACGCCACCTTTCAATTCCTCCAGAAGTTGGCGGAACTAGACAGCCCAACTCGGCTTCACGTCTCAGGATCCTCCGGACGTCCAGTAGTGGAGCCTGAATCCTAAGGCTCTTCATGCCCATAACCTGCTCGCACTCACACATGCACTCCGCTTGCTGTGCTCCAGCCGACTCTCTCTCCTTTATCTCTTTCTTTCTTATAAGGTATATAACGCGATTGCCAAATATATTAAGGTGTGAAATATCTGGAATCCTCCCAAACCACGATTCGTACGGTGTCTTACCTTTTAAACTTTTCGTCGGTAATCGATTCCGGATATAATTAGCCGTATTTACCGCCTCTGCCCAAAACGCGTTGGACATACCCGAATCAATGAGCAAGCACCTTGCCATTTCCGGGAAAAATCTGTTCTTTCTCTCTGCCGTCCCGATTTGTTCCGGGTTATGCGGTACGGTCAACCTTGCGGGCAATTCCCTTACTATATAGGTATGCGTCGAACTCCGCATTTATAAACTCGCATCCGTGGTTGGATTGGAGTGCAGTGGATCCGAACGCACCTGATTTAGATTTTAGAAAACTTACTTCACTCCATTTCGAACAACCATCAATAAACGTGATAAAGTACCGCGCTTCTACGTGTGAGCTGGTTCTCACAGAACCGCATACGTCGGTGCAAACGATATCTAGAATTTCGGAGTTTCTCGTGGACGCATTAGAAAACGGCGTTCTAGTCATTTTAGCCTTCGAGCACACATCGCAATCGAATTTTTCATATTCCTTTATATCATTTTCCTTTAGAGCATCTGAAATATATTTCAAGTTCACATTGCCGCGTTGCCTCTGTAACATTTCAAGAGAAACTTTAGTTTCCTTATTTTCCGCTGATGCAACGCGCTCGTCTTCGTTGCCTTTTCGTACATAGTATAAATCGCCGACTCTTTGGGCTACCAATACAATGTTACCGCTTGAGTCGCAAATATCCGTGCGTTCCTTATTGAAAGTTACATCGTATCCCTGATCGGTGATTTTTGATACGGACATCAAATTTGCTCTAAGTTCCGGAGAGTGCGAAGCATCCATCAGAGACACGTTCGTTTTACCGACAGGGCTCTTGGAGATAAAGTTTATTTTGCCCATCGCGGTAATTTTTGTAGTCAAGTAAGTTTGCAAGATTTACCATGCCACAATCAGTTTTATTGATTTCGTTAAAACCCTGAATATCGTTGAAAAAATGCGCCATAGCACCGCTATCTAGACACCAATCGCGACTACGCCCGATCGCCTGAAAAGCAGTAGGACTGTGGCCGGCATTCTCGGCTGCACAATTTACGGAGCTAGATTTCTTCTCCTTTTCTTTATTCCGATTCTCGGACTTTTTATGCCCGGTCTTCTTGCATATAAAGCATCGAGTAGGTTTACCGCCGCTCTGTTTTGCTAAAGGTTTCTTAATATCCGAATCTTGCGAGTCTACGCTACGCGGAGTATTTTTGTATACATACAGAGCCTTCGAATTCTTAGAGTTCTCGAGCTGAGAGCCGCTTTTAAAATTTTCGAAGCTAGCGGGTAACTATACAATAACATTATAGTCAGCAAGTCCATTTTCCCGAGTTTATCTACGGTATCGAAAAAATTATTGAGATGATTGCGCACTTCTTTGCCTTCAGTCATCGTATGTAGCTTGAGCTTCTTCAGTAACTTCGCTTTTCGAGCAGGACCTTGAGACTGGTACATCTCCTCCAATTTTGTCCACATCTGTCTTGATGTCCCGCTGTTATTTACCAGCTTGAGCTCTCTCGCGGAGATGGACAGTATGATGTCAGATTTGGCCTTTTGGTCGCCCTTAGTCCAAGCCATGAGATCGTTCGCGTTTGTTGCGCTGGGTTCTGGTTTTACCTTGGAGCCGTTGACATATTCTCACAGATCTGCCTTGATAAGGACAGCTTGCATCTGCAGCTTCCATGTATTGTAGTTATCTTTATTAAGGAGCTCTATCCTCAAGACGTTTGTCCCGTAAATGTTTTTTTTTTTTTTTTTTACAGCTGCGGCAGTCTTAACTATCTTTGAACGTTTTTTATTTTTAACGTGTTCGTACGCACCTCTCCTTGAGTCTTTAGATGTTTTTATTTCTCGCGCACTCACAAAAATCTGGGCCCATAACCTGTTTGGTTTGGGTATCTACAAATTACGAAACGCAGGGTTCGTACAAAGTTAATTAAGTTTATTAAAAATACGTAAGACTATCTTAAAAAATTAATATAAAAAAATCTTGATAACTAAAGAAAACTTCGGAATATCATAAATAACAAAATAGGTAAAAATTATGAAAAAAATTATAATACTCTCGACCGGCTCGACCGTGGCAATAGGGAAAAGACCAGCCTCTCTAAGCCTAGGATCGACTGGGCCGGGCACCACCAAACTGCTCAAGAAACCTAGGGCTGAACAGGGGCCTTCGGTAGCTGCGTTGCAGTGGCATCAAACTTTCCAAAACTAATCCTGACTTGTGGGGAATAACCTTGTGGGGACGATGTCAGACGACATCTGTGCCAAAATTAAAAAGGCAATTATGAACAAGATGTGCGAGATAGAGGAAGAGGGCTTTGTATTTCGCTATAAAGAATTCTTCCGCGGACGATATGGTTGTCTGCGAGGAGAAGGGCTCTGAGACCTGGCTGAGGAAGGACGCAGGCAATCTAGACCTAGGGGACTTGAACCTGAAGGTCAGTGTGGTAGGGCCGGAGGAGCTTAAGATTACGTAGGTAATCATTCGAGTTCCCTTGAGATTTGATTCTGTACTGCAGTTCCTAAAACTGGCTCGGAGACACAATAATGATGTAGACACAACCAAATGGGTGGTCCTAAGCGAGTTGGACAATAGTTGCCTTATTCTAGGTCTAGATGGATCGTCTGTGTCCGCATTAAAGAGCAAAAACTTCAGTTTGTTGGCCGGAGATGAGACGATATTATTCAAGGTGCTGGGAAAACGTAAGATCGAAGAGCCTGAAGAAGGAGCTCAAAAGGAGGCCCAGTAATAGAATAGTCGCTAGATGTCTGCTTTCAGTATAGACTTTACCCAGATTAATCTGCATCATTCCAAAAACGCCTCAGCGGTCTTATCTAAGAGCATGGCAAAGATACAGACAGATATTGTATTGACCTTATACAAGAACTCTGGTCGTGGAAGGGGAGTATAAGAGGACTTAATGCGAGCAGGGAACTTTTCGCAGGGAATAATGGGGGGAATGCAAGAGCTTGCATCCTTGTCAAGGGAATTACTGGGATTTTGTTGCAGGAGCTGTGTTCGAGAGACTATAAGACCAATAGGATCGAATATGAGGACAAAGGACGCCATGTAAGGTCATTACTCATTACATTGGCATACCTACCTCATGATGAGGAAGCACACACTCACGATGTAAGGAAGGTGATGGAATACAGCAGGTGTAATAACCTTGAGTTGATAATTGGGTGCGAGGCTAATGTACATCACGAAGCCTGGGCAAGCACTAAAATCAACGCCAGGGGAGAGGCCTTGCTATAGTTTATTACCGGCAGTCAACGTGACATAATAAACCGGGGTAACGAGCCAACCTTTGTTACATCTACCAGAAGGGAAGTTCTTGATCTCACCCTAGCCTATATAAGTATTAGGGAAGATATACATGGACGGAAGGTAGAAAATGAACCTTTCATGTCCGGCTACAGAACCATCATCTTTGGGAGAGATGATCCGAACCCAAAGATGGAATCTGAGAAGAAACCCAAAGACACTAATTGGGAGGGATACAAGAAAGAGCTACAGGAAACTTAGAGCTACATTAGAGCCTAGGCGTTAAACTACCCATTGAAACCTTCTAAGCAATCTGGAAACGCTCCCTGGTGAAAATGAAATCTGGAGGCGCTTCGTAGAAAGGTTAGGAAAGCCATCAACAGGGCCAAAAAGAGGGAAAATCCAGAAGGTTGGAAAATGTACAAAGATACGTTGAATGACTTCATACGGGAGGTACTCAATTCTTCAGGCATGTTCGCTAATTTAACATTATTTATTTTTTTATACGCAACTTTTTTGTCCTGAAAGTCATGATTTAACACAGGCATACATGTCTACATCTTTCAAAAGTGACGGAAGCTTTTCCTTTCGTTGGGTGATGCTTCTGGTGTTCCAAAAGATGACTTTAAAATTGGACTAGAGAGACGTATCCATTGTTATTTGTTAATAATTTCCGAATCAGTGGAAAACTGTTGTGTATCTTTAGATGGCGAGAAATCCATAGAATTAACGTTAACTATGTTTTTAAGTTTATTCTTCAGCTTATTTAACTTAGTTTTAATGACGGGTTCTACAATGCAGGGGTAGATCTTATCTATAACTTTGATTGCTCCTTCATAGTTGTTGGTAAGATTTGATGGTGAAAGGTTTAAGCTTGAATGGATGAAATGGTATCTGATCAATTCAAAGAACTGCATGTTAAATATTTCGATTTTGTTTAGTGCTTTGTCAATTTTGAGTACACAATCGCGTAGGTCAGTATTTTTTATTTTTGATTCGGCAGGAGGAATAAAACAATTATCTGTTTGTGATGGAGAACTAGGTTTTTTACTACTGAAGGAGAAAGAGCTCGCTTCGAACTCGTTTGTTACGAAGAGTTACAATCATCTAATTGAGACCATAACTGCGTATCCTTAAGTCCATTATGTATTGGGACAACCTCGTACTATTTGCCCTGTTATTAACTGTAGAGATTCCGGGAATAAAGTCTCGAGTTCTTTTTTTATATAAAACTGACGACGGAATAACATAATATGTGCCCTGCCGGATTTGAAGGTGCTTACACGAATTTCTGTGATATTCCACATTATTGATTGAGATGCCTTTAGCATTGAGGCCGATGGAATATATTCATCAGAAATAAAAGGCTGAACATTAGATATGACAAAACGCTTGTTATTATTTATCAGTGGTCTTACAGACAGTGCAGTCTGTAGTTTTTTAGTAGTCAGCTGTTATTGTTTTATGTTTGGTACTTAAGAGAAAACCTTCGTTAACACGCGAACAGTGACTTTGTTCGCCATACCCTTTCTGCGCCGCTACGATAGGCCGCAACGGTACAGATACAATAAGATAGAAGCCAAATCACCCGTAATCTTTCATGCACATAAGAACCGAAAAGGAAAGATACACTATACTAGAAGTAAATAACAAATCAAGAGCGACGCGTAAACTCATCTGCTTGCGATGAGCACTCGGGTCGAACTCGGACGTCATATTGATGCTATACGATGCGTTGGAGCCGATGCTCCGTCTAGGAACAGACTCGGCTCCAACAAGGCTGAGCCTAGGTCCAGGCCATGTTTCAGCCTCGGGTAAATCATGGATTGGCCTTGGGTCCATTCGGAATTAGTCCAGTATTACATGTTGCATATTTACTCTCTAATGCTGTAACTCAGCTTAAGATAGGTGCCAAGTTTAGACTCAGAGGAAATCTACAATATTTTGCACGCCATGCCCTACAGCGCTGCACTGGTCACGAGCAGCGATAAGTGATTAATCACTACCAAAAAAGGTACGCATCCTTTCGAATATCTCGTGGGATCGAATACACGGAATGTTACAAATATTTGCACTAATCACAAAATAGTGCTTTACGATGATATACGATAAGCTAAATGATTTTTCTAACTCTTAAACTTTTACCTTCAAAATTGGAATTTGTGAAACTTGAGGTGGAGTGTATAGAAGTTGGAGCATCATCTTCGTGTATTCCACTAGTCGATGAATTTATATGATGCCGAGACTCAAATCCAGTTAGGTCTTCACACCTAAAAATTAAAAATCGATATAATGTATTTAAAAAGAACATTTTGTTATTTTATATTAATCACTGTAATGATTCTTAAGGGGACCATACACCTAAAAATTTCAAAAATATTTTGTACGTCATTTTTTTTGCATGTAAATGTGCTTTTGAACCTAAAAAAAATGTGTAATAATTATAAAAATTTATCAAGTCTGATTTGAAAAAAATAAAAATATAATGCGCATTGTAAAATAATATTTAAAATTTCTAACTTTATTTCTGGAATAATATTTAAGTATGTGTAAGTTATAGGGTATCCTTCATGCGTAATACATTATGTGTCACTGTTTATTTTTTAGTAAATCTAACTATTGCGGCCTACGCCTGTTATACGCAAGTCGATTCTTTCCGCGAAAAGAGGTTCGGTCAAGGGCTAATTGGTGGGGAGGGTTCCAATGGGTGGACTACATCGCCTAGTTCATCTTGCAAGCTAGGTTAGTAGCTCGGTTTGACGCTAATAAAGGACAATGTTTTCTCAAAATTGAACTATTTTCTTTTTTTCTCCTTATTCATCGCAATCCCGAAGCTCGACCGCGCACGAAGAGTCTTTTGACAAAACGTTAACCTCATTTTCAGAGTAAATTATAATATTTATAAACTAAAAATTCACCAAAAAAATAATTGAACTTATTAAACCTTATACTACGAATTTTAGTTATTCATTAGGTTGTAGGATGCAATATGAATTTTGTGAACTTTTTAAGTTTTGTCTAAGAAAATTCATTATATACATGAATTCAATAACTTATGGAAATTTGTATATTTATGTGGGCGTGTGTGTTTAGTCGTAAAAGTACGACTAT
Organism: Sycophila sp. Sp_5; assembly: GCA_018906775.1. Lineage (NCBI taxonomy): Eukaryota > Metazoa > Arthropoda > Insecta > Hymenoptera > Eurytomidae > Sycophila > Sycophila sp. Sp_5. Next base: position 81,644 of record JACCID010000341.1, read on the forward strand.
TACACTTGAACAAAAAACTAAGAAATTAACTCACACGAACATTCAACATCAATTTTATTTATTTACAGGTCTCAGTCTAACGAGTAGCAAGTTATGATAAATAAATGTTGCAAAATGAATGTACAGTTGTAAGAGTGGGTTTACCAGTGATAATCGGTAAAAACTCCAATATCGAAAGTACGAATATATCTTTAATAGATCCAGTATGTTCTAAATTGATTGCTATAATTTATAAAACAGAATAATCAATGAGAAATATGTAATTCTTAATGAATGATGAAAGCGTTTTTGACTACAACTAGAAGATTAATAGTTAATACACTTACACTTGAATCACAAAAACGGCGAAATTTAGAGTCTCGTGCTCAAGGGTGATCTACTTCCCGGTGCTATTGTCCTGCTTTCACCTCTGTTACGTCCACAATCCACTAAAGTATGCACGCAGTGAAATAGACCTTATCCTTGCAGACTCGTTCGGTAGATGCTTTTAACTACAAGTTCCGGCGGGTTGAAAACAGCAGACAATTGGGTGAATTGTCTTTTTACTCTTAAGGAGGGAGCCTACTTTAGAGGCTTCAAAAAATCGATTTTTTGCCTAATTTCTTCCTAAACTATCCAAGAATATTTCTAAAATTTCGGACCGCCCGGACCGCGCGCGCTCCGCCCCTCGATCTATTATAATATGTATATTATAATGGAAAGGGACTAACGGTCCTTTGAAACAGTTTAACAGTTGCTTTACTGTTTAGTTTTAATTTGTCTCTCAGTACATGAGCATCTTAAAAATATGGAGACCTATCCGAAAACGAGTAAATCTGCAAGTGAGCGCAAATTCCACGGCAACCAATTTTTTAATGAATTCTTCATTGGACGATGGAAAAGCTAATACTAGCCGCAGTAAGCAGAAATTGACATCGTCGACTAAGGACGACATTATAGGTTATCCGTCTCATTGTTACTGCATAATCGAGTTTATGTCTGTATTTTTTAGTCATTTCGGAGTTAATTATTTGGAATTTGTATAACCAAAGAATAAGGTTCGCTGAAAGCAACCATCGAGGATTAGGATTTAAAACTAACGAGTCATTTAATTCATATAGCGCATGACGCCCACACACCTTCATTTGGGGATTAAAATAGTTGAGACTGCTGCTTTCATCGCTGGAGGGATATTTAATCAAGGCTACAGTGCATTATTAAAGACTATGCACTTATTACACTTCAAAATTGGGCTCCAGTGCAAAAACTTTTACTTTGGCACATTAGATTAGGTCATTCTTCGATCAACTATCTAAAATCCTTTCAGAAACAAAATCTAGATTGTAAATCATTGAAAGAAATTAAGTTCGACGAGTCTATTTTGAATTGCGGAGTATGTAAAATTGCCAAATATAATATTTTGTCGTTTTCAAAAACTAGAGATTGCACCCTACGACCACTACAAATAGTATACAGCGACACAATAGGACCAATCGCACCGAGTACACATCAAAAGAGGTACCGTTTTATTATTGTATTTATTGATGATTATTCCTGGTTTGCAAACGCATATGCGGTTAAGAGCAAAACCTAAGCAGGTGATTGCTTGGAATCATTTTTTAGTACTATTAGAAATATAATTGGACGTGAGGAAAAATTCTGTTATCTTAGATGTGACCAAGGTACTGAATTTACAATAGAAAATACAATAGATGCGCTAATCAAAAATGGTGCAGAATTACAACTGGCGTGCCCCGATACACCATAACACAGTGGTGTTGCTGAGCGATTTTATCAGACTATTCAAAAACGAATAAGGGCACTAATTTACATGCAAACTTGCCAGAAATTATGTGGGATCTAACATAGAACGCTGTAGTATTTGCGTACAATCGATCCCCACACAAATCTAATGATATAATAGCTCTAATAAAGAAAGTTCAACCTGATGTAAAATTCAACCCAACTGAATTAAAAAGATTTGGATGCGTTGCGTATATTAAGGTTTAAAGAAAAACCGGCCCGAAGTTCGATCGCTTGGGTAAACGTGTAATATTTATAAGATACAAGACAACAGGATATTTATTTATCAAACCAAAAGATGGAAAAATGTAAGAAAGCGGAGACGTGTAGTTTGCCGAGAAACTCGTGTTCGGAAATCTATTCAATAAATCGCGTATAAACGATTGGAGCAACCCACTTGAGCAGTTAGACAGAAAAAATTGGTTTTTGAAATTTGGAGAAAAATTGGACGAAAATACAATCGAAAAATCTGAGGGAGAACTGAAGCGGAGGAGAGGGAGACCCAAAAAGACGAGACCAGATGGACAGGCGATATATGCATTCCAAGTAACTGCAATTCATGATCCAGCATCATACAAGGAGGCAATGAATTCACGTGATAAATTGGAATGGAAAACAGCTATCAACGAGGAAGTTAAATCGATGAGCAAAAATCAAAACCCAAAGATCGTATCAAACCAAATATTATACGATTAAGATGAGTACTTAAAAGAAAATTAGATAAAAAAATTATTATATTCTAATAAAAATTATTCCATTCAATTCAAAGCGAGACTTATAATTCGAGGGTTCAAAGACAAGAATTTCTATGAAATCAACGAGACACATGCCCTAGTATCAAGAATGCAATTAATTAGATCATGCATGACTGTAAATAATAAATATGATTTAGAAGAAAGACAGTTAAATATGAAAACCCCATTCTTATACGGCAAAATTGACGCAGAAATATAATGTATATCTGAAACATTTGACGATATTATACCATTGGAATCGTCGTAACGAGCTGTACATGGGAAAAATAAATAAAAAATTTAATGCTCAACCAACAAATAGTTATTAACTATTAAAGGTGACCAATCCTGGCGCACCATTAGCCGGAAGAATGTGCGATGTTGCCATGTCTTGTTGGTATAAATATAAATATTGACATGTCAACATAAACAAATTATCGACCGCACGGTCAGCGCATAGTCGCTATCAAAACTACAGATGGCACCGTCATTTTTTAATTCTGTAGTTGTCTGCTTTGCTTAATGACACGATGCTGACAAAATTAAAACTATGTTGCTTTGGTGGAAAATGACTTTCCACCAAACCATGGATATTTACGGGCGGCCACGTTAGGGTTTCAGCGATCACTGGCCCGCTTGAAATAAAAACTTCTAAAATCATGCCATGAGGCCGCCACAATTAAAACCATGTTGCTTTGGTGGAAAATGACTTTCCACCAAGCCATGCAAATTCACGGGCGGCCTCGGCAGGGTTTCAGCGAACACTGGCCCTCTTATAAAAATAAAATCTTTTAAAATTATTCCACGATGTTGCCACGCTTAATACCATGTTGCTTTGGTGGAAAATGACTTTCCATCAAGCCATGCACACTCACGGGCGGCCTCGTTACGGTTTCAGCGAACACTGGCCCTCTTATAAAAATAAAATCTTTTAAAATTATGCCACGAGGCCGCCACACATAAAATCATGTTGCTTTGATGCAAAATGACTTTCCACCAAGCCATGCACATTCACGGGCGGCCTCGATAGGGTTTCAGCGAAAGACATTTTCCACCAAAGCAACATGGGTTTAAGCGTGGCGGCCTCGTGGCATAATTTTAAAATATTTTATTTTCTTAATCGGGACAGTGTACGCTGAAACCCTACCGAGGCCGCTCGTGAATGTGCATGGCTTGGTGGAAAGTTACTTTCCACCAAAGCAACATGGTTTTATTTGTGGCGGCCTCATGGAATAATTTTAAAAATATTAAATTCGCTGGGCAGACCACCATTCGCTGAAACACTAGCGAGGCCGCCCGTAAATATCCATGGCTTGGTGGAAAGTCATTTTCCACCAAAGCAACAAAGTTTTAATTTTGTCGGCCTCGTATCATTAAGCAAAGCAGACAACTACAGAATTAAAAAATGACGGTGCCATCTGTAGTTTTGATAGCGACTATGCGCTGACCGTGCGGTCGATAATTTGTTTATGTTGACATGTCAATATTTATATTTATACCAACAAGACATGGCAACATCGCATATTCTTCCGGCTAATGGTGCCCCAGGATTGGTCACCTTTAATAGTTAATAACTATTTGTAGGATGAACATTAAATTTTTTCATTATTTTTCCCATGTATAGCTCGTCACGAATTTCCAACGGTATAATATCGTCAAAAGATTCAGATACACCGTGTATACATATGCAGATATTCCAGAAGTCTTGGAAGTGTTAGAAGAATTTAAAAGACACGAATAAAAATAAATGAGAAACAATTTACAATATTTAATCAATCAATAGCAAAATTCAACGTTCTTTTAATTGCTTTCTGCTTTAAAATTCTTTTAACCCATTAAGTCCCAAACGCACAAAATTTTAACGTTGACTTTGATCGCGCACCATTTTAAAATAAACGAGGGACTTTGAACCCAAGGCACATAAACTTATGTTTTTGAAGTCGCTCTTTCGATTCGCGGTGGCGAAAATTACGAAAAATAACGTTTAACCTATTATTTTTCAACAAATATAAAAAAAAATGCACTTTTTTGACTCGGATTTTTTATTCAAACCTAATTTCAACAATGTTCCGAATGTCTAGGCAACTTCTAATACAGATAAAAGGTGTTCCCGAAACTTTTTTTTTTCTCGAAAACTATAGACTTTCATAAAAATTTTCTAAGAATAAAAATGTCTTAGATTTAGTCAAAGAATACACTTAAATTTTTTCAGATTGATCCGGTACGATTTTTGATTTTTTAAAAAGTCAAAATATCGAAATTTTGAAAAACGTCCTTAAAAAATCTGAAAAAATTTAGATCATTCTTTGATAAATTCTAAAACATTTTTGTTTTCTCCAAAATTTTTTAAAAGTTTTATAAAAGTTTTATTAGTTTTATTACCATTAACGTTAAAAAATGAAAAAATACTTTTTTAAAGTAAATTAATTGTTTAACGTTGATAAAAAAGATATTACTATTATGTAGTGAAATTCTTTCAACCAAACGAGTGTTAGTGTAGGAGGATTTTTTAGTGGTCGACCAAGTGTGAGGTGAGCTTTAAAAAATGTTAAAAACATTTAATAAAATATTCATATGTTTAAATCAATATTGTTAGGTATATTCAGTATTATTTTCTTCAAAAATGATCATTAACATGATGAGATCCATCATGTTTCTATAGGTAATTTAGGCGTAGAGTCAAATTGACCTCAGAAACCGACAGAGCAGCCAGAGCAGCTCGTATCTTAAAAAAGTAATGGCTTGTTTTGAAGCATTTAAGTAATTCATGAATGTAATTGATCGAAAAATTTAAGAACGCATGTTCTTTTGACGCCAAAGACCAATTTTTAAAGGTTTGAGTTTTCCATTAAATAATTTAATGAAATAAGTATTGTATTAAACATTTTTAACTCTAGTTTTTATTAACTAAATTTGTTGAAAAATTAAATATCACTACGACATTATTTTAACTAAAAAATCAGAATATATTATTTAGAAGAACTGGTTAGAAAAAAAGCAGCGGAAAGAGAATATTGAGCGCGCGAAGCGCGCTGGATTTTACTAGTTATATTAAAATGCGTTTATTTAGAGTTTTTTCCGTCCATTGAAAGTTCCTTGATAAATGATTCTTGCAGAAAATTGGATCATTGGTTTATCTTAATTTCAAATGCAATGGGTGCAAGAAGGAAAGAAATTCGGCATCGCGATAAAGAATCGAAAATCATACTTCACTCTCTGTACTGAAGTCGAAAAGTAAGGACGTGCGTTAGTCGGTCCGCGCTTTTCCCTTTAAGTTTCTTTTAAGTTTTCCGAGATTTCCGTGTGCGTTAGCCGCCGGTCTTCCCTCTCAATTTTTGGATTATATTTGGATTTTGCGTGCGTTAGCCGCCAACTTTGAAAATATACTACCGGAGTACAATAAGGGCTCCAGTCAACAATTGAATTAAAAATCGAATCCTCATCCTCCTCTGCGCCATCGTCCTCAGGAGCAGGATACATTAAGGTAAATTTTTATGTACTAAAATATATACACATATTTCTCATTTCATTTAATTTAAATTGCGTCGATACCCAAGGAACGGCAGGCTGCGTTTGGCCCTCCCTTGAATCACATTTATAATCAATTAGATATTTCGCATCCGCTCAAAATTCATTTCAATTACCTATTAAAAATCAAGTCGTTACAAAGGGACGTAGCTTACGTCAGTTTGAAGTGCGCCTCTGTGTCTTTCTCTTTCTCCTTATTCTCTACTTCGTTCGTACTTAACTCCGCAGCGTGTCGGCGCGAACACACACACACACATACGAGTGTCAGTGTGAATAGCGTGAAGTCACGCCATTTGATTTAAAATTTAAATTTCAATTTTTAGTCAGTGAGAGAGAATGAACATTTCAAAATTAATAAATTAATAAATTAATGAATCAAATCAAACAACACTCCCGAGCAGTTATATAAAGATTTATTTATTAAATTAAGACAAATTTTTACATCTACATAGTTTTCAAATAAAATACAAAGATCCAACTATAGACAAAAACTAAAAAGAAATTCAACAAGTTGTTATGTAAAATCATCCACTTAATTTGACAAGTCACTTGCAATAGTTCTTCGTTCACCAACATTTTATAAAACTTGGACACTTATACAGGGTGTCCAAAAAGTCCTGGAACACTTTAATAATTTTCCAAGTGAACTGATTTTGGACAAGGTCAAGGTCAATATAGAGGTAGCTTTTGTCAAGGAATTTACTAATGACCTTAGATTTGACCTTGGATTTAACTTTCAATGTTATTTCAAGGTCAAAAGTGCTTTTAACACTTTTTTGACTAAACGTATAATTTTTGAGAAAAAAATTCGCTAAGATTTAAACACTTTTAAACTCTTCAATTTTTTTCTCGCAACGGATGCATCTAATCGAAAAATTACTAAAAATATTATTGATTTAGAATTGCATGAAAAATGTGGTGGTATTTTTCATTTTTCCCATTTTAAATTTTTTAGAATATTGTTTTTTAGGCAATTCCACAAAATTAAAAATTATAAAAATAAAAAAAAAACACCATTTTTTTCATGCAATTCTAAATCAATAATATTTTTAGTAATTTTTCAATTAGATATATCCTTTTCGATAAAAAAATTGAAGCGTTTAAAAGTGTTTAAATCTTAGCGAATTTTTTTCTCAAAAATTATACGTTTAGTCAAAAAAGTGTTAAAAGCACTTTTGATCCAAAATTTTGTGCTCTTTTCGAATCCGGTGTCAGAAATAGGGGTTCCCATTTGAAAAAACAAAGTTGATCTTGAAATAACATTGAAAGTTAAATCCAAGGTCAAATCTAAGGTCATTAGTAAATTCCTTGACAAAAGCTACTTCTATATTGACCTTGACCTTGTCCAAAATCAGTTCACTTGGAAAATTATTAAAGTGTTCCGGGACTTTTTGGACACCCTGTATATAAATCACTTATATTCAAAAACAGCCTAAATCACATAAATACACTTTAAAACACTAGCACTGGATGTGCGAAGCAACAAGTGACTTGATTGCAGCCAGTATTCCTCATTCGAAAAGCCATCGCAGACTCCTCCTGGAGTCCAACACCAAAGTTTGAATTTTGCTCAAATCGACAAACCACAAAAAGACTCATTGCACTCGATTTCCCTCGTCTCCAAGACTTGACACACCTGGATTACGACACTGGAGTGGAATTCTAATCGTCGTGCACAAGAAGATGCTCCTAGTAATTTAACTGGAGTACTCGACAGCAACTACTGCAACATCAAGTGGTATACGAGGACCTTCATCGAGCACCAAACACATACTAGGTGCTCGTATCAGAAGAAATTGGATTCGATGGTCAATCACTAGTGCGAAGGGACTCCCGAGTGTCCTCCAAGGCACCTGAAACACTAAGAAGAACCACAAAGTATCCCTTTTGAATTTTTAAAGATATAACCTCTCATCCACACCATACATATAAAGATTCCTTGCACCCATTCACTCCTCAAGTAAAATTATACTTATCTAAGGTATCCTTTCGACTCCAGCATCCTGTGGGTTATGGGTTTCTCGTTCTTTTAATCACTTTTAGTCATAATTATCTTAAAGGAATAGCAAGCGACCAAGTCAGGTGTTGTTGTAGTATTTTCCAGTGGCGAGCAGACAGCGTACACGCGCACGCCTTAGGCTGCCCCTGTAAGCGCGCGCCCTACAATCGGAAGATACCCCTGCATCGCGCAGCAGCGCACAAATGCGTATATGTATTTAGCATAGGGAATCCCTTTGTAAGTTAGGAAAGTTATTGAATATATTCCCCTGTTAATTTAGCCAAAACTCTTTTATTTTCCCCGTTTAATTTTCCTATTTCCTCACGCAATTATCAAGAGCCATTCTGCACAAGAACGGGCCCGTACGGGACGTGCAACACGTCGCGGATTCCACTGCGAAAACTTTGCCGCGTAATAAATTAAAGATTTGTTGCCTGTGAGGTATTAACTATATGCATACGCATGTAGTTACGTGCTTTACACGTAACAAAGGGTATTTCAGGGGGCCAGCCTGGGTTAAATTGAAAAAATATACACTTTTCAGTATAATAGCTATGAAGATTTTATGCATCACTTTTGAATCCTACAACTTTTTACACTTTAAGTACTCATATAAGTGAAGCTATTTATACACTATTAGTGCATATGACAAGACGCATGTGACTAGATGCATATGACAAGACGCATGTGACACTTTAAGTACACTTTAAGTACACTATTAGGGCCCAAAAAGTGTTCTTTATCTTTACTATTATTCCATGAAAAACATCTTAAAGATTTATTTATTTATCCACTTACCATAGCTTTTTTTCTAGTACGATGACTTATATGTCACCAGACCAGGCTTAAATTACTTTTCATAACTTGCACCTCAGAAGTGACAGATTACTTTTCTGAAAAAAATAAGAAAAAATTATTGTAGACATTTAAGTGCAAAATATTAGGCTTAAAAAATAATATTTTGCACTTAAATTTCTACAATAATTTTTTCTTATTTTTTTCAGAAAAGTAATCTGTCACTTCTGAGGTGCAAGTTATGAAAAGTAATTTAAGCCTGGTCTGGTGACATATAAGTCATCGTACTAGAAAAAAAGCTATGGTAAGTGGATAAATAAATAAATCTTTAAGATATTTTTCATGGAATAATAGTAAAGATAAAGAACACTTTTTGGGCCCTAATAGTGTACTTAAAGTGTACTTAAAGTGTCACATGCGTCTTGTCATATGCATCTAGTCACATGCGTCTTGTCATATGCGTCTTGACATATGACGTCTCTGAAGCAGACAACTTCACGTCTGGTAGACAGTCAGTCTATCTCTCTCGCCCGTGCGCCGTGTTCCGCCGCGATCAGTGTCTGCCGGCCGAGCAACATGTGCTCGCTAGCTCACGCATATCCGCCGTCGCTTGCACCTCCTCGCGTCCCCGCGTCTTCGCGATCTGCCCGCGTGTGTCCGTGTAGTTGGTGTATGTGTATAATGTTGTGCGTGTACAGTGTCCTCGCCGTCGCCTCTGTCGCGGGGCTGTACATGATAGCGGTCGCGCGCTCAGCTGAGCGGCCGCATCGTGTTCGGCCACGAGGTTGGGGCGACTTTCTGCTCATCAACGTTCCCCGGAGGTCGTCGTCTTCTGCAGCCGTCGCCGTTTTATTTCTCACTCTCTCTTTCTCTCTCTCTCCTGATCTCTCAAATCCACAGCTGCGACCAACAAATATAGTGTAGTACTCTCTCTCTCTCTATCTCTTTCTCTCAACGCCACGTAACTAGTCTGCTAACACACCAGTTCATGAAAATTAATTGAAATCAATTAACAGAATCAGGTATTGCTTGAGCGTTCCTGACTCCAAATCTGAATAGGAAAACTTCAGGAAATCTCTGGAAAAATGCCATCTACTTAGATCTATTTAAATAAGTTCCATAGAAAATGGTAAGTATAGTTTTTTATATAATTTTAAACCCAAAATGTTTAAATGCTTTTTTCTTAGATATTGTATTTTTTTGATTTTAGGTCAGTCCTGGAAAATCTTAGTGTATGTGTTCCACCACAGATCTATAGAATTAGAATTGTAACAAGATAAGTTTAAGTGAATGCTATGTACGTAGCATTCACTTTTATTAACATGATTATTTATATTTTCCATATAAGTGTCTCTAATAGTTTTTTTCTTATTTCTTTCAGAAAAGTGATCCGTTACTTCTGAGATGTAAGTTATAAGAAGTGATTTAAGCATGGAATGGTAAATTATTAGCCATCATGCTTGGAAAAAAGCTACGGCAAGTGGACAAATAAATAAAAATTTAAGAAATTTGTTATGAAACAATAGTAAAGATAAAAAGCACTATATGGATCCTAATAGTGTATAAATAACTTAAATTATGTGAGTACACAAAGCGTAAAAAGTTCCAGTAATCAAATTTGATGAATACAACTTTTATAGCTATTATACTGAAACGTGTGTTTTATTCAATTCAACCCAGGCTGGCCCCCTTAACGGAGTCTCAAGGACATCTAGCGCAACCCTTGAGTACACTAGTCGTCCTACCAACGCAAGCGAGTCTCTGCAACTGTTTAGGATATTTTACTCAGGAAGGGGTTTTGTGTTTCGCGCCGTCAGACCGCGCACACGTACCCATTCTTTTAATATGCGCGTGCATCTCATCGCGGTTTTCGCGGGAATTAGGGCGCGACGTGCGAGCACTTTTGTCTGGAACGGGATCGAAGCCGGATCGACCTCGTGATCATCGCAAAGCTTTCGTTGGCAAAGGGTCCTTTTCAGGACCGCCGAACGAAAGGACAAGGTCGTCGACGAGTCGGTAGTGTATGTGTTTGCGGGTACGAGCGAGAGTGGTGCGAGGAAATTCGGCCACGTGTGAGTCGCGAGCACCAGCGCGGTGGACTGCCAGGTCCACTCGCAACCCGGGTTCGGACCTCCGAGACGTCGGAGCGCCCTGCGGTCTGGAGGTGTCTCCCAACAACGTGCGGCCAGGACTTCTCATCGCGCCTAAGGTCTATCTAACTATCTCATCTAAGGTTCCTCGCGAGTCCGTGCGTGCGTGCGTAATCTTAGTTTCTCCCGGTAATTCTGATGTATTAGTTTATAAGTAAGAATAAATAAAGTGAGCGGTTGCCCGGGCTTTCTTCTCTAAGTCGAGAGAGGTTTTGTGCCTAGGCAAATAATTTGTCGTTTACCACGAGCACGTGTTTTATTTAACCTGCCACTCATTTTTTCCCTTTCCTGTAAAACTCAAGATTAGTCTGCCCTTCAATTGGGTAATTTCTATTCAGCAACGATTCCCTACGTTCCCTAGCTACTCGTGGGAACAAAATGGATCGTTTTATAATAACTATTAAATGGGCAGAGGAGACTGGAAGTTTGGAGGCAGCGAGGAAACAACCCTCAACGTCCCAAAATCAAGCTTTCTCTAAGAAAGAGCAAACGGAGGCGATTAATGAAATCACTCCCATCTCTGTCTCGACAGAGGAAGGACGGTCCGATCGGGCACAGCCGACAGTCGAGGGGGGAGAGAGGGTCTTCGGATCTACCTCCCCAAAAAAGAAATGCAGGGCCTACCGTAAAAAGCTGACTAAGTTAAGGAGGAGAGAGGCAGAGGGCATCCTCAGACCCCCCCCCCCCCATCCCGGGAGGAGGGAAAGAGAAAGACGGAAGAGAAATATACTCCTTCCTCCTTCCAACGGGAAACCAAGTGGCTAAAGAACGGTAAGGGAGGCAGTCAAGAGGATGCAGGTGGAGCTGGACCCTAAAGGACGTCCCAAAAGGGGGCCGATTACTCTCTCCAGAGGACTTCATTAGTTTCAGAGCGGACTTCAGGAAGCTAGCGAAGAAGACACCACCTGTTCTGATACCAAGGATAGAAACGTCCTTCGGCAAAGGGGGTGTCTTTGTCTTCATAGCTTCCGATGAAAGGTCAATACGGGGGCCTGAAATTGAGGGTGGAGGGGGTAGAGCTCATCCAGAAGCTCTACAAGGCCACGGTTTGACCAACATGTGGCTGGCGGCTCATAAGGAAAAAATTCTTTAAAAACAAGTTTATCCACATTTTGCACGGTGTTAAGTCCTTTATAAATAAAAGAATTTCAGATCAGATTTTGGCATAAGATCTCACTTAAGAACTTACGTAAGATCTTACGTAAGATTTTTCAATAGGGGACTATAGCTGCTGAAACAACTGACAAAAATAACCAAGAAAACGGAATAAATAAAGCTTATTGATTAAAAGCAGTAAAAATTACTATTTAAAAATACTAAAAATTAATAGTTAAATAGTAGTTTTTAAATGTATAAAATTTAATATATAAAATGGCAATTTTTAATATCTGGCAAGTATGTCGCGTTGTTACTATTTTATATAGTAATTTTTCCTACTTAACCTTTAGAGAGCCGGTATGACCCCATATGGCGTCATGATATTTTATTGGTAAAATCGGTCAGTCTTATGGTTTTTGAGGTCGCTGATTACGAATATCAAGTCAAACTTATATAATTCAAAATATCTGATCCAATATGGCTATTCTATATCAACGTTTTGGTCGTATTCATGATAGCGTTTTAGTGATATTCATGATAGCGTTCTGGCGTAGTTCATGTTTCAATAATGATGAAAATGTTGTAACGGATATTATACAAGCACGCCTGGAGCACCATATAATTCTCTACTTTCAGAAAATATCTGATCCAACGACTTTTCAGCTGGCAATCCTACGAGAATCTGTCTTTAAATATGACTGGAGTAGTGGAGTCAGACCGTCAAATAGACTCTGATGATAACAATGAAGGCTGCGAATTCGCATTCTTTACTAGATCTTATTTGCAAGGAAACATCGATACCACACTCAAAACCTAGAACTTGAACACATCAAAATGTCTCACTGGATAGATTTAGAAAAGAAAGAATTGCAAAATACTTGGCTCTGAGTATTCTCATGGGACATGTCAAAAAAGGCTGTTTAAAAGATTATTGGAGTATTTCACCTGCTTTATTAACTCCAATATTTAGACAATGTCAGGCAATCGATATAGCCAAATTTTACGTTTCTTACATTTTTGAGACAATGAAATTCTATCTGATCATCCGCTAATTATCATTTTAAAAATTTTCAAACGCTCTTTGCCCGGGACAAAAAGTATGCATTGACGAAAGACTTATGTTAGGGAAAGGAAGATTATCGTTCAAAAATTATTTACCCCGGAAAAGTCTTTGTTTTGGCATCAAGATATTTATGCTTGTTGATTGTAAAACCGGTATGATTTTAGATTTCATAGTTTACACAGGAGCAGATACTGATTATGAACATTTTGATTAGGGCATTTCTGGAGACATAGTTGCCACTACGATGAAACCTTCTTTTGGCAAGGGTCACATTTTATATACTGATAATTGGTATTCTAGTCCATTTTTTTAGGATTATGTGGTACAGTGAGGAAAAATAGGAAAGGATTTCCGTCTTTGGATGTAAAGCTTGAGAAAGGACAAATTCAAAGTGCGCATAATTTGGTTTGGCTGGCTATGAAATGGCAAGATAAGAAAGAGGTTTATATGATTACATCTGTACATGAGCCCATATTGGAAACAACTGGCAAAAATGATCATAAAACTGGAGTTGATAAAATAAAGCCCCAATGTATCATTGATTCGTTATTGTGTTCTACAGAAACTGTACGAAAATCTTTTAAATGGTACAAAGTTATTCTTTCGCATCATCGATATGGCTATCATAAATGCACATGCACTATACTCTTTAAATGGTAGCCAAATGACTTTCCAAAGTTTCAGATTAGCTATTGTCAATAAAATTCTTGAATTGAAAGAACAGTCAAGACCAGCTAATGTGACATACCCTACTCGTCTTATAGGAAAACATTTACCTGAAGCAATAGAAAATAAAAATAGATGTACTTTGTGTCAGATGAATAAAAAGCAAGCAGAATCTAGTATCAAATGCAGTAAATGTTCTGTTACATTGTGAACCACTCCTTGTTTTGCTCTTTATCATACTAAACCTAACCTACCGTAATAAAAACACGTACGCACGCACGCACGCACGCACGCACGCACACATGGAATCAAGTACTCTCCACGTCCACGTCGTTGATTTCGGGTTGCTAAGAGCGAGCAACATCTCTTCTTATTATGGACTATGAGAAAGAATTCATTTTTCCAACCTTCCGAAGATAAAATATGAGAATTTATCGTTTTTCCTTCAAGTATGAACCATAGTAAAAACTGAAAATATTTGAAGCTTCTCTGATTTTTTCAATTTTTTATTTACATTTGTGAAAGGGAAAACGATGGAGGCCGGGGTTTACACCTCCCTCCCAGTCACAAATGGGAAAACGGGTTACTTTGGGGTGCGTTCCCCCGTTCCGCTTCGCCCTTTTCCCCTGTTGATGGTGCCCTTCTCTCTCTTCACACACGACTTCTACACTTCTACTCACTTCTACGGCTCGACTACACAAAGGGTTTTTCTGCTTGGCTGCGTCTCCACTCCTTCCGCTCCACCACCTATAACCTTCGGGGACTTCTACGCGTTACCTACTACTCCAATTTTGTTGAGCGCCAGGCGCCTTGTAGACGCCGCCGGATCACGAACTCCTCGCTCCGGTTGAGAGTTCTTTTTCCCAGGGTTGGGGGGGTCTTCCCGAGACTACCACGTTCACGCACACATGCACGTGGCGTTTGCTGCACGCTCCGTTGACGACGCGGATTCAGCTACTCGCTCGAGGTAGCCGGTGCACTCGCGAATTGCTGAGAATCAGCTTAAAACCACCACCACACAACACAACCCGCACTTAGAAATTAAACACGAACTCTGGTGATCTTTTTTCTAATAAATATATTGCCTCCTGGCTTGGGGAATACACTTGTGGTTTTTTGTATGTGTGCGCGGCGCGGTTTTACTTCGCGGGACTTTCGGAGGGAAAATACAATCGTTAGGGGGGAAAAGAGAAATTATGGCGTGCGCGGGGCTCACCGTCTCAAAAAAATCTCTTTCGTCCTACTAAGTACGTCTCCTACTACTACTCCTCACTAATAGCTAATTTTACAAAAACTCTCGAAGTGCGTCCGGCTGCTAGGCAAGCTTTCTGCGGAATGGCGTAGCGTCGCGGCGACGAACACTTCCGTGACGCCAGCCCTTACTCCCTCTCACTCTCTCTCGCATTCTCCCTATACTCTCTCTCTTCTGAAGGGTCGCCTCGTCGACTCGTTTCCGCCCGCACCGACGATACGAGCGACGATTGGCTGCGCGACGTCAGCGCAGCCACTCAAAATAGTTTAGCGCCAGGACGACGTAATTTTCGCGCGAACGTTGGCCGTCTGCTCGACTCGCCGATCTCGTCGAGCAGCGCCAGTGACGTCACGCGCGTAGTCGTCCGCTCTCTTTCTCTCCACGCTTCGCCGATCTCTCCTCTCTCTCGCACGCTTCTTTCTCTCTCTCACGCTGATACGCGCGCGCCACCTCGACTCGCGCGCCGACTCGCCTACTCGCTCTCTCTCGCACCAACACATGCGCGCCCCCTCGACTCGCGCGCCAACTCGTGTACGCGCGCGCTCTCTCTCGCACTCGTACGCATGGTCCGCGTTCGACCACGTGTTGCGCGAGGTCCGAGTGTATGCTTCCCCAGGTGCGCGGCGCACCCTGGGGGAGTCGCGGCGCGTCGTTATAGTCGCGGGTGTTGTGTGTGTCAGTGTGCGTGTATGTGTGTGTGTGGGGATGTCGCCAGGGCGGCGTTCGCGTCGTTGGTGATCGCCATCATGGCGGCGCCGGTCAGCTGGTCCTCGTGGCCTTACCGCGTCGCCAAGCCGTCTCCGTCGCCTCGTCGCCAGCCGTCGCGATACGCCTCGTCAGCTGCTCCGCTCCGTCGGCTGTGCTTGGTGCGGTCGCCTCCCGGCGGCGCGGCCTCGACGAAATCTTGGCGGCCCAAGTATGCTCGGGCGGACATCCTCGCACGTGCTCTCTCTCTCTCGCACGCATGGCTGGTAGGTGCGGTGGCGCGTCGTCCGCTCCACACCTGTCACTTTGGTCGGGCTACAGAGTGCAGAGAAGCTCGACGTTAAATAATTATTTAACGTCGACGCCTTCTCAGCCCTGAGACCCTCCGAGAGAGAGAGCCGAATCACTCAGGTGTTAAGAGTTGCAAATGCAACGTCACAAACCCCCCCTCCCTAAACGGGACATCCCCGATGGACCGTTTATACGCGGAAAGCTCGGGAAATAGAGTGATTCGGATCTCTCGGAGTGTCACCGGGCCAGGCGTCGATGATTAGAGGACACAGGCACAGGGTAGATTGCCACAACACAACCTGTACGCGGTTTTACTACTCCATCACCTCTACTACCTCTAAATCTACACACTCAGTTGACTTACGCTCTACCCTCCTTCTCTTCTTCTCTTCACTTCTCACTCGTCGTCTCTCGACTGCAACACAAACAAAAAAAAAATTTTTGGGATAAGGGGGTAGGGTTGGGTATTTGGGAAAGGGTACTTTGGGGTTTTCTGGGGTTTTCAGCTCGCGGGTAGGGGCTTCGCTCTGCGTACGGGGGTTTTAGGGGTAGGTTTTACAGGGTTTAGGGGTAATTTGTTGCATTGAGAAGGCTGGCACCGACTTTATAACATGGGCTCGTGCTCAAGATACCGGAGGGGTGGTGGTACGGCTGGGGCGAGGGGTTGGTGATCGGGTCTTCTTCCTCCTGCTTCTCTTTGCCCTGATAACGTCTCCTCAGCTGCTTTGACTCCTGCACCTCCAGGCTCTCCCGAGTAATTTGAGCTCCGCGGGTTGTCGGTCGGGACCTCCGCTCTCTCAGTTGCTGATTTTGGGGGGATACAGGGGGTAAAGGGTAAAAGGGGGTCACCCAAATGTGAGCTACGCGGGGGGGGGGGTTATATACACGGTGTCTCTTCTTTCTTCTTTCTTCTTAATCCCTTGGAGGTGGCGGTGGGATGTCTTCCGCCGCCCCGAACGCCACCCGCAGGCACCACTCCTGCATCTCTGGAGAGAGGTTGCTGGAGTGGTGCAGGATGCGTGTCAGGTCCTCCCGCCGCCGCCGAGCCCGCTGATCCTCCCCAACCATTGGCGCAAGCCGAAGCTCGTGCGGCTGGGGAATGCCCGAGCTCCCGGACGGCGATGAAGATATTGGTGGTGGACCTAACCGCTCCCACAGGCTTCGGCGTTCGGGCAGCAGTGGTGCCACTTCCAAGGCGGCCATTTCGGGCAGACGTGCCCTTGGCCCTTCTCCTCTCCTTTCCTCACACGCTCTCCTCTGCGGTGCCGGCTCCTCCCTTCGCTCTTCGTCTCTCCTCCTCTTCTGCGTCGCTGGTCGTGGCGTCCAAGCGGTCATCATCCCCGGCAGCTGCAAGCCCATCAGGCTGGGCAGGGGAGCAGGGCTCTTCTCCGCCGCAGCCTTGGCCCGTTGGAGCAGCCATTGATGGTGGCTTGCAGCACACCTGGGGCAGGTGTTGATATCCACCCCTCTCCTCCCACAGTTGTTACAGTGGGGGTTGAGTCGGGGGTGGGGACACTTGGCCTTGGCGTGCCCAAGCCGCCAGCAGTTGAGGCAAGCCCTCGGCGGTGGTTCCGCCCCGCCCGTCGATGGGCACTGGCGCGAGGTCGCCGAACATGACGCCTCGCGTCAGGTACCTCCGTTCCTCCTCCTCCTGTTGGGGTGGTGCTGGGATTGGGGGTTTGATCGCGGGGTTAGGGGGGTAATTCGCGGGGTTTCGGGGACATATGGGCACGGGGGACCCGGCTCCGGGCTGGACGGCCTCCGAGGCGACCAGCTAGCCGGCTCGTAGTCGTCTACGGTCGGCTGTGGCCTCGGATTGTACCGATGTCGCTTGTACCCGTCGTCCAGCCGGAGCATCGGGTAGTAATCCCTTGGGCCCCTCCGCTTGCCCTCTGCTGCCACCTGCCGGTGCGACATAGTCGTCGTCCCACTCCATTGGGGCCGACGACCGAGCTCGGTCTACCGCCACAACCCTCGAGTCGTACGACTCGGGTTCCGGGGGAGGCGGGGACGCGCTCGGTTCGCCTCTCCTCCTTCTCTCCCTCCTCTTCTTCTCCTTTTCTTCTCTCTTCCTCTCGTCTTCTTCTTTCTTCCTTCTCTCCTCCTTCTCTCTTCTTGAGTGCCTCGTCCTCTTCTGGGGCTGGCCGGTGGGTGCTTGGCGAACCCGGTCGCACCGCTGCCAAGCCAGGGTGCGACTTTTTGGGATTGCCCCCTGCCGGCGCCCGATTTCTGCCCGATCCAGGCTGCCCTCGTCCATCTCCAACGCGGCCACCTCCTGGATCACTACCCCGGCCTCCTCGGGAGGGATCGCCGGGGCCCAGACAATGGGCGTGGGGTTGGCTGGGGCGTCCTGGCCATCCGTCTCGCCCATGTCCGCACCTAGCCCCTGGATCAGGGCGGTGATCTCCGTCACCGGGCTTGCTGGGACGTGGAGAATGGCGGCCTCTTCCTATCCTCTCTCTTCTTCTCCTTCCTCCTCGGGCACGTACAAGTTCCACAGGTCCTTAACTGGTACCTGTGGCGCGGGGATTAAGGGGCTAAATGCGGGGATACGGGGCAATATGGGGTTGGGGGGTAACACGGGGGTGGGGGGCAACGAGGGGGGAACTACCGGCTCCTGGGCCATGGGGGCTGGCGCCGACTCCAACTCTACGGGCTCTGGTTCAGGGATGCTGGAGGGGGGATTGGACGGCTGGGGCGGGAAACTAAGGATCGACGGCTCTTCTCCCATCTCCTGCAGCGCACGATCCAGCCCCTCCTCGGCTGCCCTCGACTCCCTTGACTCCAGGCTCTCCCTGAGCTGATCCAGCCGGTCGACGGTGGTCGGGACCTCCGCTTCCGTGGCCGCCTCGCTGGTGTCCTCCTCTCCTTCTTCCGCCTCACTTATGAGGTCGAGCCCGTGGACGAGCTTCGAGGCTCGGGGTAAATGCCCCTCCTCTTTCTCCCTAGCCTCACGGTCTTTTTGCCGGCAATCATCCCCTCCGTCTGCCTGGCAAACGGAGCCTCCAAACACAGCGGGGTCGTTACGACCCTCAACGGGCCCCGCTGGCCGGGAGAACGCCGACCGGACCGCTGCCTCAATAGCAGCTCGATCGCGAGCACGGGCGTGCTCATCCACGAACTCGCCCGAGTTGTACCTCTGGCGTGCTCCTCTCAGCGGGATTCCTCGCACTCTTCTTGACATCTGGGGTGGGAATGGGATGGGTAAGGGTCATGAAAAACAAAACAAAACATACGATTCATTAGAGTGAGTTGAATCATATGTATGCGCGAAGAAAAGGGTTTTTTACGCAGGCGAAATTAGGGGGAGGTCCGCATAATAACCCGTCGGTGTGATTCTAACGCAAATCTCCACTCTTTGCACGCCTACTTTCCCTCTTCAACGACCTCACTATATCCTACTTCTTTCGACTACTCCGCGGGGGTAACCAACGCTTAATCTGCGATACGTGAACCTTCGCACTCTTCTTCGCATTCTCCGTCTCAACTAAATACACGATGGGGGACACTACTTCAAGGATTTTATAAGGTCCGGAGTATTTCGGGGCCAGTTTCGCGGCGTATTTATCAGCGGCCTTCGATAAAGGATACTCACGACATAAGACCCGATCGCCGACCGAGAATCGCACGTCTTTTCGTCCCCGATTATACTGCTTTCCTTGTTTCTCCTTCGCTTCATCAACGAACTTCGCAACCAAGTCTCTCAACGCATCAAGCCTCCTCATCCTATCTTTCCATACTTCTGGGTCAATGGGGATTACTTCACGCGGGGGTTCAACTTTTCTTCTCAAGCTCTTCACTGGGGTCGGCTGTCTTCCATAATTCAGGAACGCGGGAGATACTTTTAAGGTCGTTTGGGTTGCGATGTTGACGGCATGGCGAAATTCGTGGAGGTGGACATCCCAATCTCGGTGGTTGTTTTCGACATACATCGCGATCATGGTTTTTAGCGTCCTGTTGGCTCGCTCGACGGGATTTGCCTGAGGGTGGTAAGGTGAGGTGGTAGTATGTATCACGCCGTATTCCTCCATGGTCTTCTCCAGGAACTTGTTGGCAAATTCCCTTCCGTTGTCCGTGAGGAAATAGCGTGGCGTTTCCCACCTAAAGAGAATTAGTTCCTCAAAGGCCCTCACAACCGACTTCCCGTCGGCTCGCCTCAGTGGCTTCATCTCGACCCATTTTGTAAATAGGTCCATGAACACGATGATGTACATGTACAACCATCCACGGTTGTTCCACGATCCGCTTGCCAATCATCCCTTGTGGTCCCTGTTGTGATGTCTTGTATGCCTGACACTCGGGGCAACTCAAGACATATGCACGAACGTCGTACCACACTCCCGGCCAATAGTAATCTCGCGCGATCCTATCGTAGGTTTTCTCGATACCTAAATGGCCCGATGAAGGTGTGCCTCGTCTAGCACAGACGCACGGTGATTGGCCGGCACGACCACTCGCCAACCTTCCTCCGGGGTCAAAATAGGATCGAGAAGGGGGTCCTCGCGATATCGATACAACATCTCTTCTTCGACCTTCCATCCTCTAAACTTCGCGGGGAATTCCTTCACTTCTTCAACACGCCTCTCGTACCACTCATCTTTAATCTCCTCGAACGCTGCAACTTCTACTTCTTCCTCATGCATACGAGACAGAGCGTCAGGCAATTGGTGAAGTGCTCCCTTCCGGTGGATGATCTCCACGTCCCACTGCTGCATTTCGATGGCCCATCTCGCGAGCCTCCCTGTCGGCTCTTTGAGATTCTGCAGCCATCTCAATGCGCTGTGGTCCGTGATGACCTTGAAGTGGTAGCCTTCAAGGTAGGGACGCAACTTCTTTATCGCCCACACCAATGCCAGACACTCTTTTTCTGTCGTCGTATAATTCCTCTCCGCGGGGATAAGGACTCTGCTCACATATACTATGGGGTGCTCTCCGTCTTCTTGTTCCTGGGTTAATACTGCGCCTAAAGCGAAGTTGCTGGCATCGCATTGTACCGTGAACGTCTTTCCGAAGTCGGGCCTGGCCAGGACTGGAGCAGTTGTGAGCGCAAGCTTAAGTTTCTCAAACGATTCTTGCTGCTCTGCTTCCCACGTCCATTCCTGGTCCTTCTTCAGGAGCTTCAGCAACGGTACCTTCAACTCTGAGTCATTCTCGATGAAGAGCGAGTACAACCTAACATACCCAGGAACCTTCTCCACTGCTTCACATTTGGGGCGCGGGGGTAATCTAAAAACAGGGGCTACTTTTTCGGGGTCAGGGCGCCAATCCTTCACTATCGAGGATGAAACCTAAGTATGCAACGCGAGAACAGCAGAATTTGCATTTAGCGCGGTTGACAGACAAGCCTGCTGCCTTCAGCTCTGTAACACAAACTCTAGCCATCTCACATGTTCTTCGAAGGTCTCAGTGACAATGATTATATCGTCCAAAATCCAAAGACGAATGGTTCCACTTCGGGGCCAAATAGAGCATCAATAACCTCTGGAAGGTCATCGGCGCATTGGTTAACCCGAATGGCATTCTTTTAAATTGCCATAGACCAGATCCAGGGACTGCAAAGCTGTGTATTGCTTACTGCCCCTGTTCCATGAGGATCTGGTAATAGGCACTCTTCAGATCAATTTTGGAGATAAATCTTGCCTTCCTCAATTTGTCTAGGGTGTCATCAACTCGGGGTATGGGGTAAGCATCTTTCGGGTCACGTTATTCAGGGGGGCGATAATCTATACAAAACCTAAACGTTCCAATCGGCTTCTTCACAATTACTGGGGCGCTACACCATTCACTCGCTGAGGGTTCTATCACCCCTTCTTGGTACATCTTCACTACTTCTCCTCGGGGCAACTTCCAACATCTTCGGGGGATAATCTTCTCAACCTCTCCTTAATTGGGGCCGCTCCTAGGACATCTATGTGGTGTTCGACCAACGACGTTGCTCCTAGAGCGGGGACTACTCTCTTCTGGGTTCTGGGGTAAATATCGATTCACAAACTCTTCAATCACCTCCTTCTGTCTTCCTCGCACCTCGGATAATCCTGCACAACTCCACCAATATTCTTCACGCTGCTCCTCCTTCCGATAACCGGAACTCGTCCATTTCCTCCTTTCGACCTCCACATCCTTCTCGGGGCGTATGTGACTTCCATTTTCCATTTTATGTAGAAGCCCATACCTAGAATCATCTCATGTCCCAGGTCTGGTACTGCTTTGAAGATATGCTTGTCACTAACCCCTCCTTCATCCAAGTTCACCCTCAGGTCTCCTACAGGATTCGACGCACTACCTAGTGGTGTTTTAATAGCTAGAGTGGATGGAATGAGCCTATCCCGATATTTCTCGGTTATCTTGTATCCGACTATCGAGACTGTCGCTCCGGGATCCAAGAGGGCTCGATACCTTTCTCCACCTAGTGTCACGCACAGGTATTGGCGATTATCCGCCTGGAGGCCTGCCACTGGCGCGTTTGGATCGTCTGCGGTCTGGGGTTTTGCTGAGCTTGACTCAGCTTTCCCCCCTCCCTGGACTTGAATTGGCGATGAGCACCTCGTGTGCGACTCGCCAGGCTCAACGTTCATAGACGATGTCGGCGCCGGACGCTTACCGTACAAATATGCTAGGGCTTGTCCGATACTTAGTCCTTTGGGTTGGGTTCTCTTAGGCCACCCCGCCCTTTTTCCCCCTCCGCGCT